>JAOVVO010000150.1:0-137164 GCA_028564675.1 Onchocerca lupi | reverse complement strand
CCCCCCCCCCCCCCCCCAAAAAAGGAAGGAGTTTTATTTCCATAATATGGTATAATCAAAAATACTATTTTATAAAATATACGAGATAAGAAGTACTGATAGATTAGTATAATCTTAAAATGTCAGACCTATAAATTTTTTAATATTAGAATTATCATCGAGCCAATCTTCTCAAAAAATATATTATTTTAAATATAAAATTTTATCGTGATTGGTTTCGATTTCTCAGCATGCTGCTGATATTCTTTTTCAGGACGTCTGGAGAAATCGCAAAATGAACGCTTGTCATCATCCGATTCACTAAAATCTGTTGCATTTTCGGTTTATACACATTCGCGTGTGGTATTACCGGATATTGTTCGTGGGATTTTGCCAAAAAGTATGACACGTTTCGGTCCCGCATCGGCTATGGTTGATTTATTGAACGATTTAGAACGAAAGGAACCCATTTATTACAAAGTATTTGCTCTTTTTGTTAATTTAGATCTTTGGTTTTGTTATAACGCTGTGGAATTTTCCAAATATTATTATAACTATTATTTTTTGCCAAAAATTGTTTTTCGGTCACAACTTCCAGTTACTGAGTTTTAAAAATTAACTAAGGTACTCAAGCTATGCTTAATTTTAAGCTTTACGGCTGTATCTATTGTTAAATACAACATGATTCATGTTTTCGTCATTCAGTAACTATAATTATTCATTTCAGATCCCAAGCAAACCATTCATTCTTGCCCCACCATCTCTTGTAATGCAGCGTCCTAATTGTGATCTCATGCAAATCAATACTGATGAAGCTGTATTATTTGTTAGTTATTGTTTAATAGGGAATGATTGGCTTGCTGCTACCGTAACGGATCATCAGGGCCATTCGCTCGACAACTGTTTAATTAATTTAAGATTAAAACCTGACCATAAAAGGTATGTTGTTTAACCTGCCCGAAATAATTACATTTTCTTTAGTTTTTTGTCAAAATATGAAAAATTATATTTTGGAGATATAAGATGCATAGTGAGGTAGCATGGTAGCTTTCTGGAGGATTTAGCAGAAAAGGAAATTTTTTGAAGATCTTGGAGATTTAATTGTGAATGTTGTATCTGGCCATAAATTCGAATAACATGGAGCAATGCAAACTGCAATTTTTTTTCGAGAAAATGATTGTTAATTACAGAGTAAACATGAAGTATAAGCAATCGACACAGATCCGAGATAGTTTATATCGTCTGTGGTCGTACATTCTGGGTACGTTGGCGAATGGCACCAGGAATTGGCGACTTGTTATCGGTAGAGTTGGACGAATTGGTCATGGAGAATTTAAATGTAAGTTATTCAGATTACATCTATTCCTCTTTAAGTAGATTAGTAATAATTCAATTCTTATTTTGATGTAGTAAAAAGTAATCTATTAGCTTAAACTTAAAAGTAAATTATTCGGAAAAAATTAAGCCAAATCAGTCTAATCGAATTCAGAAAAAATTTTTCAGTTAGTCCGAAATTTTGAAGTCTTAATCATGTTTGTTTTTCATGCAGGTAGCTAACTGTTTCTTTAAACAGTAGCACCTAATGATGAATCCAAAATTTTTAGATTTGGAAAAGTTTTTTTTTCAAATAATGGAGCTATAGTTTTGATAGAGAAATTTATTAAAGCGATTCTCACTTAACTTATTTCAGTTTGGACTCAGATTCTCAGCAAATCTTATTTGAAACAGATTGGAACACGTATGAAACATGTATGTCGAGCTTGCCATGTGATGCCGGGAACTTCGGTAATCCGTATTATTTGTTGA
This sequence comes from Onchocerca lupi, assembly GCA_028564675.1. Classification (NCBI taxonomy): domain Eukaryota; kingdom Metazoa; phylum Nematoda; class Chromadorea; order Rhabditida; family Onchocercidae; genus Onchocerca; species Onchocerca lupi. Next base: position 135,379 of record JAOVVO010000150.1, on the reverse strand, counting down.
ACGAACGATATATATTATTTTATGTTCGAATTCGATATTATTTTCATTTAGATTTAAATCGACTTAATAAATTTAGACCCTAAGTAGTTTTAATTGAACTATATTTAATTTGAATCATATTTCTGAAAAATATGGATTTATTACTTAAAAAAATTAACTGAAATTAACATTCATGTTTTAGGAAGTTCCCGGCGTATTGTCGGCTTGTTTAGTCAGTCTGGAGCCCGAAGCTCATCTTCGTGTTTTCCCATCATCATTCCAGCACGATGATCGTTTCCTCAAAAATTCCCGATACCGTACATTGACAACACCAGATGATACGAGTTGTACACATATTTTGGTTTTTCCCACTAGTCCTGAGTTGAATGTATGTTTTCTTGAAGTATTTCAAGTACTTTCTACATTGACTTCTACTTTTTCTTAAAATTTAATTAAGATTTGCGAGATTTTCAGTGACTGACTGGGAAAATTGTGACACAAAAATGTTATTATAAAGTGTCAAGTCAGTTTTTCAGAATTACCTCAGTTAAGAATTTAGTTATCTTTAAAAAAAAATATAAGTGCAAGTAAAGTACATGTCTGATGCATACTGTTGACTTATGTTTTTTTCGAGTTGAATTTTGTGATAGCTAAAAAAAAGTAAAGTTTAGCATTATAATTGACTTAGCTTCTTAATACATACGTGATTTCAGAGTGTCACTAACATTATCATTCCATCTTAAAAACAAAGAAATGACGCATTCAATGTCCTTTACTTTTTCATCATTTAAAAAATTCGACTATGTGTTGCTTAATTTAAATGTTTTTGGTAGTTTACTTGATCTATAGTTCTTATTACAGTTAGATCATCAGGGTGGGAATGGCGTTGCTGAATTGGAAGAAGATGATTTTTCAAATTTATTAACCGAAGAAATTGGTGAGGAATTCAGTGAACTGATTGGAAATGGTGAGGATTTGATGACAAATGGAACTGGACCACCACAACAATCGACCAACTTTCGACTAGGCGGAAATACGGGGATCCCAAGCGAATATACCGGTGAGCATATCAAAATATTATAAAATTGAAAAATGATTCAATTGAGAAAAAAAAATCATATTAAAAGTTGGTTTGATATTAAGTAGATAGTGTGTATGTGCATTCTTGACGATATTGTTACTTGGAATTAAATATTTTTGTTATTTCCAGCTTATTGCTGTAAGCTTTCAGTATGCTTTCAGTTTTTAAATTTCTCATTCAAGTTCTTTTTGTTATGCTATTTTTGTTTTTAATTTACTGGCCTAAAGCTCTTTTTTCATCTTTACTAAAAGCTTGATACCGTTTCGGCTGACTCAATCAATTTATTATCTTTCTGTTAAGAATGAAAAGTTCATGTTCGCATTTATTATCTTTTATTTTAGTTAGCAAGGTTATATTTGCGTAGGATATTAAGTTTATGATTTATTAATGAAATATTCGAGGAGTTATAAATATTGCATCAATCGAAGAAATAATAATCTCAAAGACTTATTATCAAATGTTTTCGTTTATTACTTTCGAGTTAACTTTTGTCGCTAATCAGTCCAACAATCTGAATGTCGGGAATGGATGGGGCATAAGATATGGACTTAAAAGAAGAGGAATTAATTTCAAAACGAAAAAATTAAAGGGAAAATTGTTTGGTTTTATTACAGTTGATTATATTTTGCTTTCTCAAAAAAAATTGAGTTCTACTTGAAACAATCAAACCTCTTTATTTGGAAGTCCTTCTTAATTTATCTAACAGGCTTAGAGCAAAAATCAATGCGGTATTTCAAAAGTTAGATCCTTTCCAAAGTCAGTATATGATAATGTTACTTATATATCTAAATTACATGCATGTAAAAGTTAAGGGAAAAATTATATGAAGTAATGGTGAATAACCGGATTTATTTTATGAGGAAAGTTGAAAATTACCACCAATTTCAAAAAAATTAATGAGTATTTATAGATGTTTCGATAGAAAATCAACCGCTCGCAACTGGTTACTATATTTCAACAGCACCAGCATCCGATTTACCGGAGTGGTTCTGGTCTGCTTGTCCTTCTGCAAAGCGACGAAATCCTGTACATCTGAAAAGTTCACTTCATTTAAACACACCAAATGTTCAGCAAGGCGATGATATCTCGTCATTTGGTAAAGGTACCGAAGCTTGTCATCATCAGTTGGATAGCCAAGCAACAGCCGATGTTCTCAGGTACTATTCCATGTAATGAGACTGTGTTGATTTTCTTGACCGTTCTGCAAGTATTAATTAAGTAATTTTTTCTTATTGGTATATTCTTTGAACTTAAAATTTTCTTCAATTGTCATATACTCTGTTAATCGATTATCGGATTTTGGCATAGGGGCAGAAGACTAATTGAACCTAGTGGCTGATTCTTTCTGAAGTTTCCCTCAGAATAGTTGAAAAACGTAATTAGTGATATTCGGTAGAGCGAATGATTAGAGGAATTGTGGAACGAAATATCTTCAGTCTATTCTCAAACTTTCAATGAAAATGACGTCTCGCTTGTTTGAATTTTTGCGTTACTATCATCTTTCTCCATTTGTACTTGATAATGTTTTAGCTTTTATTGTTAAGAATAAATATAATTTGATTTCAATCAACAAAGATTGAGTTGAATTATTTTTTAATAATCAATTTTTGTAAATTTCTCATTTTAAAAGAAAAAATTCTCGTTTCAGGTATGTTCTGGAAATGTACAATGCCTTATCTTGGCTCAATATAGATCTAATAAGTGGTGAGCGGCGTTCCTGTCTACCCGTTCATATTCAGGCTCTTATGTGGCTTTGTAATGCCGTTAATCGCTTCATCAATTGAGGAAGAAAATTGAATGTCTATCTTCTCTTAAGCTCAAAAGTATGTTGTGATATTGAAGTTTTCTGTCTGATTATTGATTATTGAGTTTTGAGATTGATTTAGCCTGAGAAGACGCGAAAGTGAATTTGAGATTCGGAAGATTTTATCACGACAAAAAATCTGTATAATTTACTCAAAAATTCCGGAATCAACTTATTTCTGGATTCTTTTACAGATTTTGTACAGTAATCGATATTTCACTTGTTTTTTTTTTCTAGTATCAATTGAAAGATTGTTTGATTTATTAGAAAGAATTTTTGCAGGCTATAAAAGCCGTTTGAATGTTTCTCTTTGCTTTCATAAAATATTGAGAAAAATTTATTACTGATATATTATTTCATTCTTTTGCTAATTTTATTCGGAATTATGGATTATTTTAGCTAATTCTTATATATAGTGAGGAGGAGGCATAATCTTAGATCGTATTTCATTTCATTTAGCTTCATTTGCAGCACTTATTTTAATATACATTATTTCCATTTTGATAACAATGTTTGTTTTCCGCTTTATATAAGCAGGTTTCTGCAGTTTTCTGATTTCATGTTTTTATTTTCTTGAATTTATAGAAATTTTTCAAAGTAATTTATTTTTACTATTTCCTTCTTCACTACGTAAAAAATTGAAAATTTATGGTAGATAATAGAGTATCACTTTCTGGCGTTTCGGTGGTAAATATATGAGAAATTTTGTCTCCTGATTTGAAATATTCCGTGTTGGAATGCTAGACTTAAAATTGCAGACAAATTATTTCAGAATTATATGTAGATGCACTGTACCTCAGACTTCCTTGTCTAACTTCGTAGAACACTTTTTACAACCGTATGGCGGTCAAAAATCTGGAGTTTTCTCCGAAATCATAACTCTAAATTATTTTTTTCATATTTAGCCTATCTGCAGGGATATCCATAACTTCTGAGAAATAGAAACTGGAAATTTACGTTTTTTCTGGGATTTTTTGTAACCATCTTGTATTAATTTTTTCTTCTTAGTTGTATAAATCATAATTGTTCAATTTATTTCTTTTATTTACAATTTGTCTATACATATGGTTATTTTTATTTGTTCCATTTCCTCTTCCCTTTATTCCTTAGTGATTGCATTATATCGTTCAAAATCATTATTGTTTTATACCCGCTTAATAGTAGCATAACAATGGATTATTCTAAAATTTGAATTTATTTTTATTTCGTTTTCATTTATCTGTATTTTGCATTATTTGTGATTATATTTTTTTTTTTTGCATTTGTTCTATTAAAAATAAATTGTGTTTAGGTGATGAATACGGTCATCTTTTGAGCCGATACCTTGGAAAATGTAATTTATTGATTGCTTTCTATTTGTATTGATTTTTTACCAACTGTGAGTTTGTTACTTGTCGTAGTGTTTCGTTAGTTTTGCATACTTCGAGTTTTTGTAATTTTTTTTATTCGAAGAAATCGTTTTGTTTTCTTGTTGCAATTTATTGGTTCTATTTTCTATTGTGATATTTGTACTTGATGTTGAATGATGGAAATAAAACAACAGCTTGTAAGTTTGTTTCTATGCTTTCTTTTTTTTTACTGTTTTATTTTTTTCGTTGTGAGAATTAGGAGTGGTAATATACATTTTCCTTGAATTAAGGAATCGAAAAACAAACTTGAAGCTGAGCAAATAAAAAATAACGATAAGTGTTATCAGATAATTGCATAAAATGGGGAAAGGAGATGAGATAGAGGTCCTCATGCGATATTTCAAATTTTGCATAAATTATTGGATCTACTTGCCATTTTAGATTTATATCCTTTATTTCTATCTTCTGACACCAATGCAATTATCAGTGACTTTAGAGAGAGAAGTGAATTTTCGGCATATCAATTTTTGTTCCTTCGAAATTGAAAAATGATCGGTTGAGATAAAAGGATAACGATTTCTAATTATGGATTATCTTCTTTCCTTATGTGCCCGAAAGAATTTTTGTGGGATTTCCCCATAATATTGGTTATACTATTATTTGGTGAGAGTATCACGTATCCGTTTGATAGTATATAGCAGTGTTAAAAATTACTATTAGCAATAATGATGGCTGTATTTAAATATATGCATTTATCCCTTCCATAATTTCATCCTCACAATGATAGAAACGAATGGAAAGAAAATGATTGATGGCATTTCATCAATGAAAACGAATGGCCGTAAAAACGGAAAGTATGGTAAAGGGGGTTAAAAATTTGAACTGTTTTGAAAAGCGCTGAGATATATCCGTAATTCTGAATGAAAAATGTCATATTATCTAAAATCGCTTCAGATGCAGTGTAATTATCAATCTCATATTTGGGGAAGTTCTAAAATTCATATTCACTTCAGAAATTTTTCCAGTATCTAGAATGACGGTTGGTGATTCACCAGGTATCCTCTTAATCTCTTTATTAGGCGAATTTCTTTTTTTTTTTTTTGCTTTGAAGAAATGTAAACTTTTATTAAGCTTTTCTGCATAAATAGATTTTAATCCATTAAAATGTCACAGAAGTGAATGAATCATTTCCACCCAAATGTATAAATGATCTGTAGAATATAGCGGCGCGAGAATTACAACAGGTCAAACTGTTAAATAAAGATACACTTGAAAAATTGCTTTTCGACTAATAGAAAAGTATTTAAAAATTTGGAAATATAGCTAACACTTCGTGGTACACGAAATATTTCTGTTGTCGGTAAAATCAAAATATTTTATAATATAAATATGATGGATTAAGTATTTCATATAATAGAGATTTATATATTTCTCAGGTAAATGAATCATTTATCCTCGGTACAAGGGCCTTTACTCCTTCATCTTCCGACCGTTAATAGAGTTCATGTAAATTGTTTGAAATGTTGAAATCCATGCTAATTTTTGAAATGCTATAAGGAATAAAGCTTATTGTAAGCATTGACAATGTTTACACTTATATTTTATTCTGATAACCAAATTTTTTGTATAATTCATATATGGTAAGCCACTGCCCACTAAAAAGACTAAGAACTATCAACACAAAAAGGAAATTCTGGCGGTTATTCGATTTTTCAATCAGTTCTAACTTATCATTTCTCCACTTGAGTTATTTAACTCACTCAATCCACTCAACAACCACTATTCTTTAATTCAGTCCAGCTCCTCATTTCATCTCTACTATAATCAAGCGATCATTTGCAATTGTGATATTATCTGACCTTATTTTATCTTATAGCGCTCACTGCAATTGCAATATTACCTGACTTTATTCTGTTTTATAACGTAGATGCAGAACCAATCCTACGTCAACCAAGAAAACTTTTCTCACTAAAATTTGTCTCTGTCACAGATATAAAAAACTTTCCGACAATCTTATTTGGTGCCATGAATTAGGATAATGTCTGCCAGCTTAAGTCACTCAATAATAAAGGTTACGCAGTCGATCAATTCAGCAGTTACATAACTTATCGGAACAATTAAATACCGGAAAAATCGATTTTTTCATCGTAATGCAAATGATTAGTAGCATTTTTACAGGTGTTGTCGCGAAAGTCGCGAAAACTAAAATAAATTTTATGCAAGTAAAAATGGGGATGCTTTCCATGATTCATGATTTATTAATTATCTTATTTTTATATCTATCTAAATTTACATTCCTTAGATTATTCCCATATTTTTTTCTGTTCTTATCTATGCTCATATCTTTGTATTTCTGTCATACAGGAAATGCCTTTGCGCCGATCGAAATACTTATCTAAATTCACGTTTTTGTCCAAATTCACATCTAATTTTCTGATTAGATCTTGTTACGATGCATATGTTGTAATTGGGTCTTAACCGTTTCCGGTGTTTCATAAAAACCACTCCTACTTCTTAACAAATATAAGCTTTATATCGCTCACAAAAGGGGAGATAAAACCTTCTTGATACCAGTTCGTCCGACACATACATTCAATTCTACGGATTACCACATCAACGAAAAATTTCCACAACAGGTGCATTCATTTTTTTTGTAACTCTAATCCATACCAATATAAATTTAACAAGCGCGTGAAAGAGATTAAAAGACCAGATTGAAACCATAGAAAAGGTACTTCGACAGCTGGAACCCTAGGTGAGAATCTAGAATATTCTAGCACTGAAAACATCATTGAGACGAGACTGCCGAATCGGATCATAGATAAAGTATACCAACAAAAGGAGGAACAGCAAGTATGGTCGGTTGCGAAACTCCGATCATTCCTAGGGAAAATGGTCGAAAGAAGCTAAGAAGTCGCCAGAAATCAACTCTCTAGTAGTGAGAAGGCAAAGAATTTAGATGAGGGTCACAAGTTCCCACACAACACTAGAGGAGAAATATTTGCCCTGGTCGCAATCAAGCAGCCTAGTTCAAAAAATCAAAGAGAGGGTACCGAATCAAGAAAAGTTACAATTTGCAAACCAGGGAGACCCTGTATCTTTCGTAACAAAAAACATTGGGATGCCGATCGCCAAGTGTATCCCACCCTCAAACAACGACTGGAACGACTGGAGATAACCAAAGCATGCCTCAGCTGTCTTCACAAAGGACATGAGACAAAAGATTGCAATAAAATCAAACGAAAATGTTTCTATTGCAAAGGTCCACATAATAGTGCATTATGTCACACCAAATATGACGTAAAAGATGCCGGACCAAGTAATCAAAAGACAAATTCGCCAATTTCGACCAATTCAATGACACGAAAGTCGAATCAAGGAGCCAAGGAAATTTTACTCCTGTGCAAAGAAATTTCAGTGGGTAATCCAAAGAAGCCGAAAATTCAAGAAAAAGCCCTAGCATTGTTTGACAGTGGCTCTCAATTATCTTTTGTATCTAAGGATCTAACAAAGCAACTTAATTTTAAAGGAAGTGAAGATGAGATACGAACTGCTTCATTCGGCAATAAGATACCAAAGCCGTGTCTCACAACCTAAATAGAAATTGCAGCAAGAATGGGAGAAAAAGAAGTTATCAGGTTTGAGGCCAATACGGTTGACTACTTGACAAATAAAAAGTAGTCAATCTAAATGATCATGATCTCCTCCATAACTACCAGGACCAACCGAATGGCCCAAAAAGTTATTGGAAACAACCTGATATACTCATCGGGACTGACCACTTCTTCAAATTCATCGAAATAGGAGAAGCGCAAAATTTGAAATCCGGATTTTCCTTACTCTACACCAAGCTTGGACCTATGTTAGCAGGAAGTGGATATATAACTGGGATCCCAGTTCCTGATTCAGGCAAAACCGAACTAATATGTGTGGCCAATGTCACCGGTCCGGACATCGACCAATTCTGGAAATTGGAATTCATCGGTATTCAAGAGCAACCTAACGCCCAAGACGATGAGAAGGCGTTGGAACATTTCAAAGAAAGCATCTCCAAACAAAATGGAAAATACCGAGTCTGTTGGCCGTGGAAAAAAGCAAAGGTCAAGTTGGGAAGCAACTTTGGTTTATGCTTTGGTCGATTAAAAACACTAATCAAACGACCGAAGGCGGATGAACGATTGCTATACCAATACGATAAAACCATCCGGGATCATTTACATTCAGAAATAATAGAGGAAGTTCAACCGGACATGGATCGAACAGGTATGATTCATTATTTGCCTCACCACGAAGTTATAGCTTCACACAAACCTATAACAAAACTCAGGATTGTCCATGACGCATCCGCTCATCTTAAAGATACACGGAGTTTGAACGAAGTTCTCTACCGTGGACCCATCATGCTTCCAGATTTAGTGGGAATATTATTACGCTTCCGAATGATGAAGAATGTAATTATTGCCGATGTGGGAAAAGCGTTCCTACAACTGGAACTCCATCCATCGGACAGAAACTGTACCAGGTTTCTCTGGTTAAAAGATATTCATAGCGCAGTTATCAAAGAGAATCTGAAACGGTATCGTTTTAAAAGAGTTCCTTTTGGAGTAATCTCATCGCCCTTTTTACTGTTAGCGACGCTAAATCATCACCTCGAAATCAATGGAACCAAACTGGCACTAGAAATCAGAAAGAATCTCTATGTGGACAGCGTTATACTATCAGCTATGGATGCAGAAGAAACCTTGAGGAAATATGAAGAAACAAAATCCATTTTGATGATGCAGCGATGAATATTCAAGAATTCCTGTCAAATGGCAATGATTAAATTGCCAAAATTGCCGAACAAGATCGAGTAAAAATAGAAGAAAAGAAAATCCTTGGCATAAATTGGGATCATGTCTGGAACACTATCCAGTTAACAGCAAAATCGTGGACTGGAAAAAAACTAAGAGAACAGTCTTAAAATTTGTTGCTTCTCAATATGACCCCCTGGGATTCCTCGTCTCTGTGATGATCCGATTTAAATTGTTCTTACAAATTCTGTGGAAAAAGAATAATTCCTGGGATCAACTCATAAGTGATTAAGATGCGGAGATATGGAATTCTCTCATATCCGATAGGTCAACAAATATAAAGGAGCTTCCGCGATTGTAACCGATTACTCAAATCAAATTCAAGTCCATGCCTTTACAAATGCATCCAGTGTGGCATATTCTGTAGCCGTGTATCTCCGGATTCATAGAATTCAAGGAACAGAAACACTCTTAGTCTCTGCTAAATCACGGATCGCCCCAATCAAAGGAATGACCATACCTCGGCTAGAGTTATTAGCGATACTCATCGGAGTGCGAGCAGCACATTTCGTCATCAAATTCAATTGGGGTTAGAAACCATAGCGGTAACCTTATAGTCCGATTCTAAGTGTGCCATTCATTGAATTCAAAACCATTCCAGACTCCCGTGTCGAGGTAATACGAGAAGCAAAATTTCTGTTCCGATACATCCCAAGCAAGCATAATCTCGTGGATATTGCAACAAAGAGAACATTTCCGAAAAAATCTGGGAAGTATTAGCTGTGTGATATGGGCTCTCATGGCTAAAAGAAAACGAATCCAACTAGCCACAGTGGGGATTCAATTTCAAAGAAGATATCGAAGAACTAGAAGAAAAAATTACCGCAAAAGTTTTAAATCACATCAACGCGAGTTTTGAATTTATAAATAGAACCACCACTTCGGCTCTCAAATTTATTAAACGAACAACAAAAGAAAAGACAGTATGGTTACAAACGATGTCGGTAGAGGCTGTCAGAACAACTGAAGATCAAAAATTGAATTTTTCCTTAAAATGCAAATAAGAAGTAACATTTCTCCAGATTATAAATTTTTTTTTTTGATTTTGTAACTTAATTTACACAAAATATAAACCTTTCGGGATCTTGCTAACAAAGGGTTAGCGGCATCTTGCTAACAAAAGCCCAGATGCATTGTGCTAACAAAGGCGCATATATAAGCGTCTTCAACCTTTCCTTATTCATTTTTAAATTTATCAACCATCACTACAGGCCGTTTTTCTACCCAGCATTCCGATTTAATTACCCAAGTTTGAGATTCTACGCGCTACAACTCAAAATTTCCCGACAGAGGCGAAACAATTAACATCGGAAGATTTTAAATTGGCCGAATGGGTGCTAATTAAACAAGCGCAGACCGAGGGAATCAATGAAGAAGAAAAGGAAAAATGGAATCTATACTATGATGACCAGAAGTTATGGAGATCACAGAGCCGACTGGAAAATTCGGAACTAGACGATGACAGCAAACATCCAATCTATTTACCAAGACATAATGCAGTTACCGAACTTATACGACGACAACACGAAGCATTATACCACGACGGAATAGCGCATACACTTTCAAAAATGAGGCGTACATTCTGGATATCTAAGGGACGAATGGAAGTGAAACGCGTAATTAGGCTTTGTACAAGCTGCAAACGTTGGACAGCCAAACCATTTAAATTACCAACCATGCCGAACTTCCCAAAAACACGAGTTTAGCGATCGAGAACCTTTGTACGAATCGGATTGGATTACCTTCGCCCCCTCTCTATCAAAATCGAAAATGGAGTAATCAAAAGATGGGTCGCTTTATTCACATGTTTTACTACGAGAGCAGTCCATCTGGAGATGGTACAGAACTTATCAGCAGAAAGTTTTTTACATGTGTTAAGGAGATTTATATCACGAGAAGAAACTCAAAACTCGTTCTGGCTATCCAGAACGAGTTTTGAGCGACAATGCGGGCCAATTCCAACTAGTTTTCAAAGTCATGAAGGAACAAAACCCTAAGCTAAGTGATTTTTTGGCAGAAAAAGGAATGACTTGGGAAATTATAACTCCGAGAGCTCCTTGGAGTGGAGAACTTTACGAAAGACTGATAGGACTAACCAAGAAGGCTATCAGAAGAGCCATCGGAAGGAAGCTGCTATGGGAAAGGGAACTTATAACGCTGCTTGCAGAAATCGAAGGTGTATTGAACACGCGACCGCTAACATACGCTAACTTCGATGATTGTAAGATAATACGTCCAATTGATTTCATTCAGCCTAATGCTTCCTTAATTATATCAACAACAGATGATCTGGATGAATTCAAATCAGGAAAACCAGATACGAAGGAACGACTCATCAAATATTGGATGGGAACATTAAAAGTACTCGATACGTTTTGGGAAATATGGAAACGAGAATACTTAACAAGCCTCAGGGAACGAACACAGAGAGAACATGTAAATCCTAAGAACTCGAAAGATCGTACGCCAATAATTGAAGAAATTGTATTAGTAGATGAATTACAAACACCACGAGGTTTGTGGAAATTAGCAAAAGTAAAAGAACTCAAAAAAGGTAAAGATGGAGCAGTACGAACCGCATTGGTAGAGATAACGAATGGAAAATACCTCACAAGGCCAATAAACATGCTTTATCCTCTTGAAGTCAACAATACAATGGGTGAAGATAGACAACAGGCGGAGAGTGACTCAGAGAAGCGAGAGGGAATATACGAAAGATCAAAGGAAACAACCATGGATCCAGACGAACATATAGCATCGAGAACTAGGAGTGCCATTAGAAAAAAATGTGACGTTAGACAAGACTGTGCTTGATGGCGTTAGATTTCGGCCGGGGAGTGTCGGTAAACCGAAATGGTGACATATCCAAATGTTGTTTATAATAAAAATTTGCAATGTCATACATGTAACCATCAACTCACATTGTGCACAATGGTCTTTTGTTTCTCATCATCTAATCTGTAGATATGCTCATGTGCTTCGTTTAAGAGTTGTAAATGGCTATAAAACAAGTTTATCGTGGCAAAACATGCTAATGTTTGTAATTTTGTAAGGATTTATGTCATGCTCTTTATTTAAGGATTATAAATGATTGTGAAACATGTCTGGAATATCATAGGGATTAATATCATACTCTTTGTCTAAAGGATTGCCATTAGCTGCGATCATGTCAATTGTCGAGTAATATAGGGATTAAATCCTTGTTCTTTGTTTATATGTTTTAAGCATTACTTGTCTCTTATCCCTTAGTCTTTATCCAAATCAATCTTTTTTGTATGATTAATGTATAAATCTCCGCCCTTATCAAGGATGTCCATACAAAAACGGAACTTTCTTTACAGCATGATCAGTGCTTGAGTACATCACCAGCAATGGCGGCAGCAATCTCTTCAATATTCGGATGATTAGTTCATCAAGAATAGTGGCGGTTCAGTGTCTAAAAGTGTCGACATCGTCAGTTCATCACTAATAAGGGAATTACATCAGCGATAGGCTCTCCTACATCAATATAAGTGGCAAATATTTCCAGCCAATATCAAGCAAAGTCAACGAAGCATAATCCGTCAAAGGACTACTATTGGTATTATTTATATTACTCGCATATTGTTCTTTTCTCATTATTTGTTGTTGTAAGTTGCGATATTGTTTCTAATATCGTGTAAACCTAATAAAGGCTATTATTGACCTAGTCAAGTCATAGCAGCAAAAAGATCTCCAATCCAACGACTCTAGAATCCCAAATAACTAATCAATCAGAAACCCTCTTTCCCCTACAAGCCTATCATGAAAAGCTTGTTCTTACTAGCAATGATATCCATACTAACAGTCAACGCAACAACAAAGGAAGATTGCAAATGGTATGCGGTGTCCCATTCAACGTTCCTGACAAATGGAATTGTGAAGAAATCCTAGAACAAAATTTCACATCAACTACGGTTACCGTGTATACTCGAACCTATGTGCGAATACTTGCAATACGATGCAACAACATTACCCGAACGGTATGTATCAAAGCTTTTCTCAGATTGTCATTATCCGTAATTTCTGATATAATGACTACTTCTGTAATATCTTCCCATTTCTTTAAAACCTTGGACAGTCAAAGAAAACAAAATGGAAGTATGTTAAAACAAATTTCTCCAAACAAATGGACAACCAACAATGAGATACAATACTCTTATGGATGGCTCGGAATTCGATGTCAATCGACAACGAATTTTTTAGTCACAACTGGAGAATTATATCTTTATGATGGAAGAAGTCTAATATCAGATCTCGATTATGTTGAACATTGTACTATTCAAAATGAAAAATGTATAACCGGCAACAGTATCGTTCTGTAGGACGAAAAGGAAGCAATCTCAAAATGCTTATATAGAAAGATTGGAATCTTCGATGCTCAGATATAAGAAAATCATATAATCATAGATGAACTTCAAACTCTTCAAAGGTGAAAACATACCCTCAACAGTAGGGAATTGCGAGTTTCTCGATAAACATATCATGAATGGCGCCATCATCATTGATATGGAAGTCGAAAGTTCACTTGGTAACTGGAATCGAAGGACAGTTTATCCAGAGACAAGCACAAACCTAACTCCTAAAGATAAATAATTATGATGGAGACGAATCCTCAAGAAGTAAATGATCCGGAAAATACAAGACTTATATATTGTTAACAGCGTGCAACGAGATTTCAACCAATTGACTAAGTTAGCGAAGTTGCCAAAACCGGAACAATCTATTGTTGTTGATTGGATGGATGTCAGTCAATAACCCAACTTTAGCTGCAAAACTTGCTGTTACAAAGAAACGATATCATCGCAAGGAGAGTTGATGGAAAACTATTAGTTGCTCCATGCAAACCTAAAGGATTCAAATCAAAAATGATCGAATTAAGAGAGAAATAATCAACAAGTTCGAGCTAGAAAAGATCAACGCAGAATTGGAAATACTGGCTCAGAAACAGGATACAAGCAACCTAGTGTCCGACCAACGGAAAAAGGAAATTCTTTGGAAGCAAATAAGTCAACAAGAAGAAGAATTAGCAGAGTAATTGGAAGCAGAATTTGGTGAAGCTACCGAATCGATACATGAAGAGTTATCAGTGTCACGAATTCTGATATCGCGAAACTCCAACAACATTTCAAACGAATAAATAACTAAATACATTTCTCATTCAAATGTAAAACTAATCAAACAAGTAATACATTGTTCTGTAATAGTGAATCACTCAACTAATTTTACATTTCTTTAGGTTTACTTTCCATTTTTTTGCTTTTACCGATGATCACCTCTGTGCATTTCATTTATCCTTATTCACATCTGAGCATTTCTATCATACCGTAATCCCCTTTGATATCAACCGCTAACCGTACTAAATTTGCATTTTGTTCATAATTACTTCTTAATCTTCCCACATGGAGACCAGCTGTAGTACTTGAATAATCATGGGAATCCACTCCCACTTGCTCATGTTTATAAGCCTTATTGAATTGAACCATGATCACTTTTAACAAATAAAATTCCGACAATTCGGTCGTTCTTCAACTCTGCTCAACTTAACAGCAATTCTCTTCAACTCCACTCAACTTAAATGTAATTCTCTTCAATTCAACTAAACACTAGCTATTCTGTTCGATTCAACTCAGCTTAACTGTTGCGCAGTTCGACTCAACTCATTCTAACTGTTACTCAAATTCAATTCAACTCTGTCCAACTCAAAACACCTCAATCAACTCTCCGCAATCAACGCAAAGGTAAAATCAACCTTGGTCGAAATATTGGTTGTATTTGGTTATCATAGACATCACCTCCAACGAATCAACAAATCTCACGACAATCAGAACTCGTGAAATATTGAAAACTGATTATTACTGGTGCAAGCACTTTCATGGTCTCACTCATACTTATTGTTGTCAAGCTAATTCGAGCTAATCCAACCTGTTTGTTCAATTTGTATGAGACCAAATCATAGAGAAATCGTGGTTATCCCTATAGAAACGATACGAACATCTTTACTGAGCAAAGTAAATTAACATATCTCGACACAACGATCAAAAGGATCAAACCTCTAATTTATGTTCCCTACTTTTTTCCCCCTGAAAGAGTTCACCCCCTTCAGTCAGAAATGTCGGAACAACCGAATATTGGAAAATGATTTTTTCATCGTAATGCAAATGATTAGTAACATTTCTGCAGGTGTATTCATTTTTTTTTTTTTTTTTTTTTTTGTAAACCTAATCTATCCCAATATAAATTTAACAAAGCAGCTTATTGTGCAAACAAAAGCGCAGATGTTTTGCACTAACGGAACCTCCTTCTTTTACCATTTTTAAAATTAATCTTACCAACGAGTAGTGGTTTCCGTTCATTTAAAATTTTCTTATTACCAGCTTTAATTATAAGATTATAAATATCGTATCATTAAATTTGCTTTATTGATGCAATATTGCAATTGTCGTGTGTAAGCTAGCGTTATTAAATTTTTCTAATAATAAATGCTTTAATTACCAAAGTTTGAGATTCGACTATGCCACGAGACAATTTCCCCGACACAACTTATTCGACAATCAATATCTTCCAATTCACCTATATTCAATCAATCTGTATCAGAATAACCGAAAAAGAATTTATATTAATGTTAATCAGAATAATTTTTCCTTTTCTTATTTTGCAAGAATTTGATGTATAACAGGTTTCAGTTTAAAATGTTGAGGTATTAGATGATTAATTACAATATATTGCAAGGAGTAAAGTCCATGGGTAATTTCGAAACAATTTGAAAATTATATTGTTTAAATTTGATTGATTATGTTTTAATTTAATCTTGCAAGTGTAACGATGCCTCACATGTAGAGTTTAACTACTATTGCGAAATTTGAATGATGTGAATTGGAATGCTTCACGACTCTAAGATATTAAACACCTTATTAGATAAAGTATTTGTAATATATAATACAATGAATAGTCATCCAGTAAATTCGTAGAAACAATAGATAAAGAAAATAAGGGGGAGTTCGTCGGTGGATAATAAAGGATCGTCGAGCAAAGCAGGCCGCGTCGTCCTCGTCAAAAAGCTAACAATAATTTCTAGATCGTCGGTTGCCAGCTATTTCGCCTTAATTCAAGCCCTGGCAATTGTCTTAGTGTCATTAATCAAGGACGGAGTCGCATCGATCAAAGCGGGAGCCAATTTTGATCATTGCAGCATTCCTTGTCGTTGATGAGTTTGGTCTTTAGACCGGGTAAATAAATTCCACATTTGAGGACATTATTACATTTGCAAGAAAAAGTTACGACATAACCAATTAAATTTAAACAATATGAGTTTCAAATAGATTCGAAATTACATCTGGGCTTTGATAACTAATCGTCCAATTTCTTAAAATTTTGGCTGATATCTATTATATTCAAATTCTTACGAAATAAAGAAAAGACAAAATTATTCTAATTACATTGATATGAACTATTTTTTCGGTTATTCCAACAATTACTCAAATCTTAAGACTGTGACCATCAACGGCAGGAAATGGTGCAATGATCAAAACCGACGCCTTCTTTGATTGATGACTTCCTTCTTGATTAATGACACCCAGACAGCGCCAGGGTGTGGACTAAAGAGAAGCAGCCCGCAGCCGACGATCCAAAAAATCACTGTTACCTTTTTTACAACGCGGTTCATTGCTTCCTTTACAGATTCACAACTACTCACGAACTCTCCCTTCATTTTTTTTTTTATATTCTTTATCTATTATGTTCAGAAATTTAGTGGGAGACCGCTCACTGTATTGTATTCTATAATATTTTACCGAATAAAGTATTAAAAATATTAGTGTCGTGGAATGCTAACGTTCAAGTTTCGCGACAATCTGTACTACAACCAGTCAATCAACTGCAATTGTGATATTATCTGACTTTATTCCAACTTACAACGTAGATGAAGAATCAATCCTCTGTCAACCAATAAAACTTTTTTCACTAAGATTTGTCTTTGTCACAAATATAAAAAACTTTCCGACAATCTTATTTGGTGTCACGAGCCGGGACAATATCTGCCAGTTTAAGTCACTCAGTAGTAAAGGTTACGCAGTCAATCAACTCAGTAAGAGTCACTCAACTCACTCCATAATCAATATCTTCCAATTCAATCCAACTCACCTATATTCAATCCATCTGTACTACAACCAAGCGATCAACTGCAATTGCGTCGAGAAATTGTAATAAATTATTACATAAATATATCCCATTAATCAAACTGTTTTATTAATCATGACTCATCATCCCTAATTTTCATTTCTCCATCCTATCACTAAGCATATACTTAACTCTCATCTTTGCTTCTCATTTCCCAGTTTTAGCTTCAACTATGAGAAATTGTTACTCATGTTCATATAATTTCTCCGGTCTTACAATCACGCCCATCTCCACGTTTCCACTACAAGAGTTATTATATATAAGATTATCCTTCCTTTTTATTCGATTGTTAACCAGCTCCCTATTCTGCTCCTCGTGCTTCTTTTAAGAATGTTTTTTATTGATTCATCGCGTTCTGTTCTTCGCCAATTCCGTTTTCTAATTCTATAATTATTACCGAAGAAAGTATTCACAATCGACTTTTCTACATCCGTCAGTTAATTATCCAAGTTGACCGCAACAAAAAAGGTTTTTCCTTAACTTACTTCCACAAAAAGTTTCTACAAATTCCCTACAAACTGTAATATTACCTGATTTTATTCTACCATAGTGTAGATGAAGAATTAAACCTCCGTCAACCAATAAAATTTTCTCATCAAAATTCGTCTCTATAACAAATATAAAAAACTTTCTGACAATTTTATTTGGTACTACGAGCCGGAACAATATCTGCCAGTTTAAGTCACTCAGTAGTTATTGGAAGGTTACAGTCAATCAACTCAACAATCACTCACTCAGTCAACAGTCAATATCCTCCTATTCAATCCAACTTACTGTATTCATTTCATCTGTACTACAAACAAGCGATCAACCAAATGTGATATCACCTGACTTTATTTTATCTTATAACATAGATAAAGAATCAATCCTCCTCAATCATTTTTGATTGAGGAATATTAATTCTTCATCTATCTTCCTGACTGAAATTCGTCTGTGCCATAGTGTAAAACAACTTTCCCGTTATATCTTTTCTGGCTTTAAAGTATTGAATAATATTTTAAAACTTCCAATAAAATTTCAATCTTAAGTTAATAAAAGGAAAAGTATCCAAAATGAGATTATCATGTTAGTCAATTTAGACTTTTCCCCTTCTGGATTTAATTTCATCACTGATGAAATTTTTTGGAGTCAATTATCAAATACAATTACAAAACAACATCTTCTGGTTTTAAGATATTTAGGAAAAATTACATTGGCTGGGATCAATATTTGGGGAAATTTGGACTTTGATTAAAACATTTTCGAATTAGGCAAATAAACAACGAAATAAAAGAAGTAGAAGAAACAAATATCTTATCCCTCGAAACTATCTCATCCAAGAAAAGTTTTTTTTTCTTATACTTAAATTTAGATTCATTCAATTTTTTACATAGACCATATAATAATCTATATACATTCTAATCATATCAAATAGTAGAGAAAAAAGGACAAAATCGACAGTTGAAATAATTTCATTCATTCAATTCATCAGCATGCTAGAACAGACACAATCGCATTCCGAAAAAGTGTTACTTGTCAGAAAAATTACCCAACAAAAGTGAAATATGGTGGTGCACAGTGGAAAAGAGGAGCCTGAAAAAAAGAATGATAAGATAATATAATAACTAAAAAAAAACAAAACTCAGTTTTTCAAGAGTTCAGATCATCTTAAATTTACTTACTTCAACAACCAATTTACTCGGTCCTTTATAAATGTTTCGCGTTAATTCATGCTTCCAGATGCCATCCGGTAGAAAAACAATTCGTGATGTCTCTCCTTCAGTCAAAATTGGTGCAACAATCATCGTATCATCGATTACAAATTGATCACCAGAATACAATGCTTCTGGATCTTCTGAAAGCCACCATAACGGCCTGAAATGAAGGAAATACTGTTTTCATTTGAAACTAACGTCAGTTTCTAATCCAGTGCTACTGAATATTCCATAACTGGAATGATTCCTATGGTAATCATTAGAAATTATATTTCCGAGTTTTCCAATATAAATATAAAACATCCATATCTTGTTATAATTAAATTAAAATATTTATAGAATTGTGACAAAAGAACTACAAACCGTACTACAGGCTGACCACTTTTGCAACTTTTCCTGCAGGCTTCAATCAAGAAACTTAACAGCTCATTACGTTTTTGCATAATTCGATGGAAAATATCGCACGTCTCATCATCATACTGCCATGGAGGATATGAAAATTGCATGGATAGTAGAAACTGATTTGCCTTAAAAAAAAGTAGCAATAATATTTAAATGTTTCCCAAGGATACTAGGAACTGATATGCTTAAAAAAATAATAATACTAAAGTACTTTCAACTCAATTTGTAATAGTTATGATTACAGAACTGCTGCGTAAAATTTTTTATCAATTTATCCCATGCATAAATTTCCCGAAGAGAATATAAATTTTTACATTTGCTCCAGTTTGCTCTAGCCATGAAGCCTTTTCCAGCCATATAAAAATAAGAATTTGGCTGATGATAATTCAAATTGTCTACACTTTTCGGTAATTGATGATATAAGGTATTATAATCATAGTCTGCTCGAAATTTTAGCAGTTGGATCATTTTAACAATATCATTCATAATCAATATCATACTATGAGGATCGCATTTCCGCATGTAAAATGAAAAGACAAAATTAAAAGATGGGAGTAAAATTTGAAAATAATGAAGTTTGAAGAGAAAAAAAACAAATATTCCAACAATTTTTTTTATGAAAGTATAAATATGAAGAATAAGAAAGAGAAATACCTGCATCCAACGAATATATAGTTCCTTGCTACATCTTTGACCATTATATCCATTACCACCTATCATATCCGGTAGATTATAATAATACCCATGTAATCCAAAGTTAAGTACCATTGGTATTAAAGTATTCAAACCAATGTTATTCCTAAAATTGTGCTTAACAGTAGGGGTATTTGAAAATCGCACAAATTTTGTACTTTTCTTCAAAAAAAAAAAAAAAAAAAAAGAATGGTTTTGTAGTCGATTCTTGTAGCAGCATTAGGCTACAAATATTAATTTTTAAGCTTACCGTTTCTCATTAAACGCAAAAATTTGGAACAAATGAAGAAAAAAAAAATAAAAAATGCACAAACCAGGTTGACAAACGGTCCAACGTCCTGTAAAATATCGGTAAAGATTGTGTACAGTGAAAAACTCTAACCTACAATGAAGCAAACAATAAATTTCATGTTTAAGCTGCTATTCAAAAATTAATCCTTGAGAATATTAATAAATATACTCTCTCTGATTTCTTTATCGTTTTACTAAATTAACAACCAAATTATTCATATGCCATATGCTTCAACTGAATTAATCCATTTGATAAATGAATAATTTCAATGTTTTTTTTAAATTAATCCTTATAGCTGCTCGGATTTATTTAAATCAATTTTATGCTACAATATATTTGCATATTTAATAGATAGACAATTGTTTAAGTGTTTAATTTTAATTTATTTCAAATATATACTATTAAAATATTGTTTCATATCTCAGTAATTTATATATGTTTACAAATATCAATTATATATCTCCTGAATCAGAGATACGACTTTTTGGAAAATGAATGTTATCATGGTGGAAAATGGATGAATTATCATCATTATCATATATGTTTGCTTTAACAAATACCTCAATTGAAGATCCAAACGAAGCAGCTGTTTGAACGTAGGCTTTGCAAAAATCATTTGGTGAAGTCCCGGAATGTAAACAAATATCTTTTGGAAGATAAGTCACCTCACCTGCATCAAATTTGAATGAAAATATGCCAAGCTGAAAAGAAGCAAAAGTATGGTAAGCTTATGTTTATGCTGATAAGATCATTTCCTGCGAATAAATTCCAACCCAAAACATAATCTTATAGTCAACTTTCATTTCCAATTTATCATTATCTATAATTTTGATTTCTTGCTATCTATTTTGCTTTTTCCGTTATTTCTATCATCTATGAGATCGCATAATTTCTGGCTTTTCATTATTTGTCATTATCCGGAATAATATCACTCCTCTGTCGTTATCTTTTTCTCCTACCGTTATCTTTTCATTTTATCAATGTTCAAATTTATTTTTAAAATACGAAATCATCTAATTATCTTAGAAAAATTCTTTCATCTTTTATTATTTTCCTGAAACTTGAAATTCTTCCATCACTTGAAATTTTTTGAAATTCACTATGGTAATAATGATTAATATTTTCTTTTAAATCACTACCTTTTTAATTTTTTCCAACTGTTCACAAAACCAATGCACCGCTTCAGGATTTGTGAAATCGATCACATAGGCTTGTCCATGCCACCATTCAACAATTCCTGGTTGACCACTGGAATTTTTCACAAATAAATGGCGCAATGCCGAATTTTTTCCATTATCACTGATCAAATTGACAAATGGATGAACCCAAAGAGTTAGCCGAATGTTCCAATTATCCAGTTCGTTACACATACTTTCCACATTCGGGAATTTGGCCTTATTAAACTAGAATGCAGAAAACATTAATATTTTTTGAAAAAAAAAATTCGAATTAAATTACAAAAATTTTGTGTCCAAATTCTACATTTTTTGAAAATTCAAGTTTAAGAAATCAGAGTTTCAAAAAATTTCAGATAGACAGATCAAATTAAATTGAAATTAAATAAGTAAAAATCCGAATCAAATTACAAAAAAAAAAAAATACTTCAAAATCGCCATATTGTGTGGCCCAATTATCATCCAGTTCAAGCTGGCAGATCGGTGCATGATTATTCAAAATTTCTTGCGCAAATTGAAGTACATCATATTGAGTTACTTTCTCCAGATATCTTCAATTACAATTACAGAGATTGCGTATTCATTCGTAGACGTCTAGGAATAATCTAGACAACGGAAGTAGTGCATCGGAATAATCTAGATACCGGGAATTAGAAAAATAAAGATAATTCAATTATTAAGCGAATAAGGTAATTTGGTTATAACTTTAGAACAGCATATCGTTATAGGAAATGATTATAAAAGATTTATGAACAATTGTCACCTTGCCCAAGTTGACCAAATAGGTTTGCGAATCAATGCTTCATCGGGAATAGTTGTACATAAGTCATACAAATTTCCATGAAGAACTACATGAAATTCACGTAACATACAACGTTTTGCTACAAATATTGAATAGGAAAGAGTTGGTGCAACAGTATCAGTCTAAAAATAAAGTTTTAAAGAAAAAAAGTTTGTCAGTCCAAAAAGTTTTTTATGAAGTTTGTCCGAAGGTTCAGTTTTTCATCTACGCATTTTGAGAGAATATTATATCAATAAGCTTCAACGCTAAAAATTAAGTGAAATAAAACATTTAAAAATTATTGCAGCTGTTTAAATTTTTATAAGCTTCGAAAAATTTCTCCATATAAGAAACTTGACAAAAAAGAACTCATTTTTTCATTTTTTAAATAACTTCAAACTTATTTTCATTTTTCAAATAACTTCAAATCCACTTTTTTGAATAATTTCAAATCATATTTTGCCCATATCTAATGAAGTGGGCACGCAAATTAAACTACGTGAAATAAATGTTAAAGGATAGTATTTATGGTGTTATTGGCTTACAAAGAATTTCTTTCTTTTTTTAGAATAATTTTAATTTCTATTTTTGACTCCTCAGCCAACCTGAACTTTTTTTTTTCAAAAAAATAACTTACGTAGAAACCAATGTAAGGAGAATTGTCAATTTGTGCTTGAAGTGAAAGTCTGTTACAGCTATATTCCGTCCAGAGCGGTATCTTATCAGGGACAAAAATGGCAAATTTACTGGAACATAACCAGTAACGCTCCATTCCAGACGAGTTTCTTGCATTATCATGAAAATGGCGAAAATTAAATCGTAATTTTGAAACTTCCAAAAGAAGTTAAAAACGGAAAGAATCTTTTCTAATAGTGTGATTCAACAAATAGTTGCAAAAGTTGAAAGAAATTTTTAAAAATTTCAGTGAATTTCATAATATTATTCGATGATTTTTCTGAAAATTTAAAGCAAAAATAAAATGATCAATTGAAAAAGGAAAGAGAAAAAAAATTTTCCATCTGAACAAAAATCTACTATTTTACCTTCAATGCATCTGACGGTAAATAAGGTGAAAAGTTCTGCGTAGTTCCGGCCAAAGGCCAAGTTTGCTGGGCTACCTGAGGCCCACCATACCATTGACTGTTTGCATCGGCCTGTATCACATCTTTCATATAATGATAATTTTTATTACTCCTCCATTCAATTTCATATTTCTCATACAACTCTTCCAATGTATCATATTTAATTATCAATTCAATTCCATCCTCAGTTTTAATTGTTAATAAATTATCATTCATAATGTATTCTTTTATTTGCATATTCTGATCAATAATAGCACATCCAATATTCACTGTTAATGTTCGTTTGCATTGCTGTTCTATTGTAGCAGGATGTAAACCACTAGCAGTAGCAGTAGCAACAGCAATATCAGAAATATCATAATCAAATCGATCGATCAAAAGTAAACGCTTTGTAAAATCGATTTGCAATTTGCCAATTTGTAGCGATGTTGTGGACATTTTAATAAACTTAATTAGCAGAAATCTGGAAACAATAGTGGCAAAGAATAAAATGAAGAAAAGAAAAAAAAAATGATTTGTAAAAGTGCAATTAATCATCAGTTAAAGAAAAGAACTCTGGGGATATTTTGCTGCCTAAGATTCCGAATAACAATCATCGTGATTACAAGATGAAAGTACTTATCTCAGGATATGTCACGTTACATCTCGTTCCAATTCTAAGCTTGGTGAAGGTAGTTTAGAATAGATATGAGTTAGGTAAATTTAAATAAAATTAGTTAACTATAAATAAATTAGATGATTAATTCATACTGTCTATGTTATCATTATGAGAACTGACTGATTTCCACCTGTAAACAACATGATTACAGCATAATTTGAAGAAAAATAAATTGCAATTAATACTTGAATTAAATCTGAAATTAGAATTGGGGAGAAACCTAATGAGCGCAAATAATTACGAAAAGATAAAATGATTAGTAATTAGCGAAAATTTAGAAATCACTATCAGCATTAAGTTTAATCTTTTCTCATCATTTCGTTTCCATGGATTATTATGACAATAGAAATATTAATTCTATTGTGATTCATTGACCTCATTGTAATTTTGGAACAATCAATTCATTGCACTTTAAAATTTGCTTTAATTAACACGGTCCTTAGATGCAAAAATCGGAAAACAACTTCATCTCGCAGAGACAATGGTTTTTTCTTTTACTCTTTTGCGGCCGTTTATAGGCCATCTTTTTTTATTCGCAATGTTCGAGTGCTCCTAGAATGGATGGGGATTGAAGTGGGATCAAGTTTTTTTGCGTGAAGAGGTTGTCCGTTGCCATTCTTCGTTGCAGAAGGAATCAAGGAAGTGCTTTGAAATAACAATGATCGATTGATATATGAGAAAAAGCTGAACTATAATCGCTGTGCTAAAGTATACAATTATTGATTAATTTTAAGAGGTATTCAATAGTGTGGATAGAGATTTATTTATTGACTCATTCATTTATATATTCTGTTTTATGGAATTTATTAATTTCTTTTAAAAATAGTAAGCAGTTATGAAGTATGAAATTCCTGTTCGCAATATTCCTTTTAATTCCACTTGATAATTTTAATGGAATATGAAATTGGTGTTACTTACGTTTTGTTTAATTTTTGAATTGTTTATTTGATTTGGCGTGTTAGAGCATTAGGTTTTTATAAGACTGAAATAGTTTAAATAGTACATTTGCAAAACTTTCATGTTAGATTATTTACAAATAATCCTTTCAGTAGACATGTATTGAGACTGATAGACTGGAGCAAAAAAAAATTTAATTTCAAGTTACTTCTTTTTTCACTTAAATAACGTATAATACTTTCAATAATTTAAGGTTTTTCTTCCTTATTTGCGTAACTAACTTTTCAATAATTTGAAATTTAAAAAGCTGAAAATTCCGAAAGTGTTGGAATCAGCAATTGCAATGGTATTAATTATTATACATCAGATAAATCTTTTAGAATCATTTTCAATTCATATAATAATTGCAAAAATTCAACAAATCTATTTTTAGATCGTGGATATAAATTCTCTAATGTATGGAAAATACTAATGATTGTTGTAATAATAAAGAAAATGAATCAAGTAAATGCGAGAACTCATCCAGTAGTAATAGTTGTGCTCTACGAGAAGCAAGTAATGTAATACTCTTGGTATCAAATAGTTCGGAAACTGGAAAATACATCCAAACATTGTGGTACTTGGAGCATATTAACAACACAATTTCACTTGAAGCATCGGACAAAGTATTATTTTATAATTATTGTCATGTGTTATTAATGATTCAAAAGTATTAGCTGTTTAAAATCTCAAATACTTGGTGTTTATATCCTCATTTCGAACTACTTATTTTAGCCCTTATTCGTCACGAATATAATTTATTTTTCTTTTACGCTTTTTTTTTTATCCATTCGTCAAGTATTTATATTATGTCATTCAAATCATTTTTTAATTTAAATTAAAACACTATGCAAAATACGAAATTGATAGCGCGAAGTAGTTTTCTTCTTTTTTTTTCTTTTTTTTTGGAAGATTTAAACATAGGCAAAATTTCATACATGAAATGAATCAGTCGATTGAATCAGGTCACTGTCGTTTTAGCATGGAAAGATACTGATGACAAATTGTTTTTTAATCGCTAATTATCAATAATGGGACAACATTATCTTCTTAATTTTTAAAATATGTGATACTAATTATTTTACTGAGAAGCAGAAATAATCTTTATGAAAATAATTTATCTGAATAACTCAATGTTTCAAAAAGTATAATTAGTTTAGAAATTGTAAGTTTATATATTATGACTACTGTATGGTAAAGTTATTGGACCAAATTTTATCATTTAAGGATGAGAGTGGAATAAGGGTTGTGAAAATCAGTGCTCAAGATGGTGATGAAGTGCATGATGATGAGCAGTTGCTGGTAACAAACAACACATTGATATCATATGTTGTCCAAAGTTATCGTTTTGTTTTTATCGTTGATGTCAGTCCTTCTACTTTCACTGTGGTTCGTTTTTCTTATTCAGAAGAAATATAAGGTATAAATTTTCAATCAGTTTTTGGAGCCGAACAATATCTTAATCTGGCATTGTAATACTAGATTTATTTATATTGCATTAAGTATTATTTTTCTGGCGTTATACCGCAATCGTCGTATTCCTAATTGATTTCAGGACGACTATTTATTATTCATCAATCAGAGTTTTCGCTTTCTTTGTGAATAAAACTCTGATTGATGAATAATAAGTAGTCGTCATGAAAACAATTTTATTCACTTCGAACTTTGTTAATTCCATCTATAATAAATTAATGAGATCGGTTTCTACGAAACACTATTGAGAAGGATTAAAAACGAACAAGAAAAACATAGCTAATATTTCTCAACTGAATATAATTCAAATTAGTTCTATAAAACCATATAAAAATATCGAACGTATTATTCATTCCTTTAATTATTTTATAGGATGGGACAGCAAATTGTGTACCACATTCGAAAATTATGAACCGACTACGACAGTGTTTGGAAGGACTTCTTGTGGAAGAAAATTTTCTACCAGCAAATAAATTTTCGCCCCAATTATTTATTACTATTTGTTTCTACAGTCCATTTATTGCTTTTGATGAGGATAGAGTAATAATTGGAAATTTCTTTTTTCTAAATTAAAATAAAGCGAAATAAAAAAAGTGAAAAATTTTTGGTTGAAAGGACGCCCGTTAGTGGTTATCGAAAGTGGCATTTGCACAGTTCACGAAATTGTTTTAAGATATATTCCAGAAGTTATGGTTCAGGTCCTAAACCAACATAAGAAATGACTTCAGATATAAAAAATGATTCCTTTTTAATTCATTTTTTTTTCTTTGGCACTGGTATGAAAATCCAAGAAATATGAATATGGGTAAAGGAAAGGATGGAGTGATATTATAATTCTAATGTATTATAATTCCTTGATGAATAATGCCAATAATTTGGAGTGAAAGATTTTATTAATTAATGGACTTTTTTTAAATCTCTTCAATTTAGTAGTTGGTTAGAATTGGCGGTTTTATAGGTTATTCTGCAAGGTTGTTTACTTACAAAGAAGAATATCGGTTCTGTTCTACATTATGTTCAAGAACGATTCGTATTATTCTCTACTAGACTGTGTTGGACGATACAGCCTCATTTGAGAAAATGGAATCAAGAACGAAAGAAGTTGCGGCAGGTAAGGATTATTCTTGTATATTTCAATGTTCTCTAAATATTTTTCCCCTTGTTCTTATAAAAAAGAAAAATTTATGCAAAAACTTGATCTTTCCAATTCTGCTATGTACCATATTTTCATTTAATCATATAGTACCCGTAAAATGCGATCTTTTATTCAAAATTTATTGCATAAAAATTATGCTAGTGGAAATTATGATAAAATATTCTTTTTTACTTCGGATTCTTAAATTTCGAAATATCTCAAGAAAGCAAAACAAAATGTCATGCTAATTTGATTATTAATACACACGTTAAACGAATACAAGATGTAGCAATGCATAATGTACAGAAAATTCTTTGAAGAGAGCCGAAGATCTTCTGCCGGAAAATTTCTTTCGTCAACAAGCCCACGCAACAGATGGATTCAGAGATTCGATACATGGTCCAGTGATTACGCAGTTGGTTTTCCGTTTTTTTTTTTTTTCTTTCGGTAAAACATTATTGAGTTTTGTATTTTTCCGGAATTCGTCGTTTAGTAGAAAAAAAAAAATTAATATTTGAAAAGTTATCTTCAAAGTCTTGCTTAAAAAACAGTTATTAGGGAACACATCATAATTTTTCATGCGTAATATACTTGTTTTTGTAGAATGGCTATTCGAGCTAGTCCTGCCGATGAAGGATTCATTAATTCAGAATGGTCACTGATATTTATGTTACGAGCTGGTCTTATTGGTTTGCAGTTATTGCCGGATACCGCACAACCCAGTAAGCTATAAATAATAATAAAAGTGTTTGCTTAAATAAGCAAAAATGGTTGCAATTATGAAATAAAGTTTCATGAAGCTTACACAAGATACGAAGAATTTTGCACTATTCATTTTCGGAAACTTTGCAAAAAATTAACGTCGCGAATGATTTCATTAAATTTTTTCATCGAGATTCATATGGGTATAATCTATTACATGTCATTCAGTGTATCAATTTTATACTCACAATTCCTAATTTTTCATTCATTAATAGCAGCAGCAGGAATACATCTACATCTTCCTATATTTTTAAAAAAATTTTTTCAGACATAGTGCTAATTACGGATGCAGTGTGTAATGTGACGGATATACACGCTTTACAAAAACTAGTGTTTCAGCTACGAAATTATTCTGTCGCCTGTTCATTTATACAGGTGACTTGCATTTTTTAATAAAAATCTTGAAATGAGTTTAAAATCAATCCTTATATGTTATTTCTTGGAGTTCTCAATTTAAGTTTAATTGTTCACATGGATTTGTTTCGATTAAAATGTTTAAATAATTTCAAATAATCTTTGTCAACAATATGTCATTTGATAAAAATTACTAGATTTCGGGCACATTTCAAATTTCACAATACGATAAATTTGGATTGGTATAAATTTCAAAATCCAGGAAATAATTTCTTGTATTTGTAGTGAATCGTGATTAAACAAAAGTAAAAATTAAATGGGAAGTACGATCTGTATTTATTTGCTTTTCTTTTTGTCATAAAAATCCCCATAAAATAGAAATCCACATTTTGGATTTCTACTTTATTTTTGACTATTTAAGATTCAAGGAGATTGCAATACGGACGCTGTATTTGGACATTTTTCATCACCCGAATTTTTTACCTTTCTTGCAAGAGGAACATCAGGAGTCTATATACCGGATGAAGAACAAACAACCGTGGATGTGAGTTCCGAAATTAAAAATAGTATAATAAATATATGTAAACGTTGTTTCCGTTTTTATTATTGAAATATTTTTGTATGCGGGGATATATTATTGCTTTTTTTCTCCAGGATATTCTTAATCCAATTGACTGTCGACCACTTTTATGCAAAAATCTTCAATTGCTGGACGCAACGGATAATTATATCAAGGATCTAATTCATCAGATTAATCCTGAGTTTGTTGAACCATATGCCTTGTATGTCTTTTCTCATAGTTTTCTAACTTAGTGGAAAGTTTCACGTCTTTCGTTTAAAAAAGATATATTTCCAAATTCTGGTCCAGAACTTTTCGTAAATTTTTATAGCTTTTAGTAAAACTTATATTTTTGTGTCTTTGAATAAATTTTGCTACTTAAGAAATGTTTTTTAAATCTGAAGTAATTATTTCAGTAGTGTTATTCGTCGAATGCATTATAGTATGGAATATGAATCATGTTTGGAGTATTTTTTACGTTTACGACTTTATGAGGGTTTTATATTACGTAATTTGAAAGTATTAAAAAAAGGGGAAGATCAGTCATCGATATTGATGGAACTTAGTTTGCCTTGGAAACCACAAGTGACGATTGGCTACAAAATTTGCGCTCTTTCCGAAGATTATACAAAAAGGTTTATTTCAATGTTACTATTTTCAAGAATTTTTGATAGTTCGACTAATAGGTATTATTAGCATTCAAGTAATTTTTGAACCGGTTTTGAATAAATTTTTAAACCAGTTTTAACCTTTAGTTTCTGAAATCCATTAATAACTTTCATGATTTTCTGGAAATTCTAGCAAACTGAGTAATAACTTATCTGAACTGTGACGCATTTCAGAAATCATGTCGTATTACATAATAATTATGTTGAGTAATTTATTCGATGCTGGTTATTATGTGACCATGTGTGCGTTCATAAATATTTTTCTTTTACGAAAATCGTATGGAAAGTGATTTGAATATTACAGAACAAAGTTGAAAATAACAGTGATATGTGAAGCACAATATGGCATGATACGGGATCTGTTATCTGATCGTTCTGTTAATACAGCAAAGCAGACTTTTTCTGATGCATATCGACATACCATTTTTAGGTTACTTTATGTCTGCTTTTTGTGGAGCATATCTTGGCTTAAGTTAAGCCGTTTGTTAGTACAAAAATTTTATTACAATAATTTTACGGAATATTAAGAGTGAATATTGATTCATTTATTATTTGCAAAAAAGCAAATGTTATTGCTGTTATCAGATTGCTTGAGACGGATCGGATGTTAATTCATGTTCATTCGTTCAACTCTTTACCAGATCTTTTTCGTCTTTCGCCCGAAATATTAAAGGAAAAGTCTCTCTTCCGTTATGTTATGGAAGAAAACAAAGCCATACTGACAATAAGTACCAGGTAAATTATCGTAAGCAGGTATTCCTATTATTTGACATTCTTAACTTTCTGGATTTGTGGAATTTTTGCTAAGAAGATCCTGTTGTTAAGTGCTATGTATTTCTTGAAAATAATGAAAGAAGAACGAGCGTCCGAAGCACCACAAAAATTCAAATTTCTTCATATATTTTTCAATTCTATTCCAATTTCATCTTATGTTGACTAATTTTTCCTCCTTAAATTTATCATTTCCTTTGCAGAGAATTGGAAACCTTATGCTCGCAGAATGTTGCCGCAGCAAATTTTGTCGAATTTTGGCGAATCATAAGTGAATCTGAAGAGAGACACTGGTAAAAATATAATGTGTAAAAGCAAATTAGATAAATTTGAAACAGTTTTGACAGAATTAACAAAGACACTTAAGCTAGGTAATTTACTATGTAATTAATATTGATTTTGAGTGAATGAATGTAAGATAAATTAGATAACTGATTAAATAGAAATCGAACTAGAAAACTGAGGAAATCTAGCTCTTGCCAAATAGTTCTGCTCTGTATAGAATCTTGCATCTATTTAAGATAACCTATGTTTTCAGGCAAAGTTGGTCACAAGTATATACTTTTCGTGTAATTCTTACGCACGATCATCCATTACCTCCACGATTATTTTTGGCTGAAGAGCCGAATGTAAAAGTTACATCGCAGCTTGCATTAACTGTATTTTACAACATACTCGCACAAATGACAACATTTTCACTTGTTCATGGACAAACTTATGTAAAATTTGTTGAAGGGTTTGTTCTTTGATCATTTATTACATAAGTATTTCCTGTATTTGCGATTATTATTATAAAATAAACACGAATTTAAATCATATTTTGAGTTAAATTAGTTGGAATTTGATAACTGGTATAGATCTCTTTATGAAGCTTCAAAAAAAATGCGTGTTATCCTTCATTTTTAATTTCTAGTATTTTTGAGTCACGTATGATTGCAGATATGTTGCAGTGAAGTAAATTTTCTTCTCATATTCAAATATCGCATATAAACTGTATACACTTTTTGTAGCGATTGTTTTAATCTTTGGAAATTCTCATAATTTTATTTATTCTGTTTTTACTTCACTTTCTGTTTCATACAATTTCTATGAAGAAGTTGAATTTTTCCTATTTGTAATGTTCTTTTTTTTTTCTTGCTTTTAGGAATGATGATGATGATACTCCAAAGTCATTTTATATTGTCAAATTAAACTTGGAGACTCAATTAATCGTGATCAAATTTGCATTCCTCGACGGTCTTACAATTGCATTTAGAAACAAAGTAATAAAAAATTTTCATTTTTCATTTTTTTCAAATAACTGCTTGTTGCTGTTGCTTGTTGCTTATAATAAGTTATTCATGGCTACGCGAACACAAAGCCGAAAAAATCATTTTCGTTAGAGAAGACAGTCGATTTTAACTTTTGGATTAATTAAAAGGAGTTCTTTTGTTAAAGTTTCGTCAGTCTTTTAATATATCAACACTTAACTCTTTTCGAAACCCATAGCGCAAGACTAGAACGCTATTTTGAATGACCTAATAATTCCTGTGATAATAGACATTTTTTTGACATTCGTATAGTCGCTTCTGTTTGTTATATTAAAAAAAATATGAATGTAATTTGACGAAATTACATTACATTCAGAAATCTGCTTATTCTAGGTCATGAGAGAATATCGGGAAATTTTGAGTTCTTTGTCTATTGAACGCAGTTGCTTTTTCATCAAAATGATCGAATTTGCTGATGTTGGAGACGACTGTGTTACAACTAGCGAAGCAGTGGTAAATATTCGTTTTGGAAATAATCGTTATAATATATAAAATGTTGATCATAATTTGTCATTTTTAGCAATTGCCAGCACTGACTATTATTAACTACCCACTAGAAATTATGCTTGCACGCTACAAGAAAATTCCGCTTGCATTAGATCGAATTATACGCTTGGAAAAGACCGATGAAGCAAATCGCAACTTGATATTACACAATTCACTTGCTAAATATTTTTCTTGCAAGTAACTTTTTTTTACCTATCAATAATGATATTGAAGATAAATTGATCATGGCTGCATAATTATCCAATTTTGAAGAATTTAATTTGGAAAACTCTAGTTTTTTCTGTGGATATATAACATATTCATATGATCATCGGATTTGAGTTGAAATTATCCCGTCAGTATCCTTAAATCCAGTCAAGATGAAATTGATTTTAGTCTTAGATTGACTATATTGGTTTAAACGGTGTTTGCTTATCAAGTTCACAGTTTCGTAAAAGAGTTATATTTTTAGTATGTATCGGAAAATTTTGGAACACACCTAAATTATCCAACTTTTCAGTTTTTTCGTTTCATAAATTTGCAGTTCAGTATATTTTTTTATGCATTGAAATTTTTAGACGTTTTATTTGGTATTTGAAGAAAGCATTTCCATTATCATCAGTCGTTAGCTGCACATATGCCGATTTTATTCTTCACATTATTCTGCAGTGAGCAATTTTTTCATTTTTTTGAAATTAACGATAGCGATTAGTTATTAAGATGCTAAATTAAAGGCTGTGAAAAAGAGGAAATCTAGTGTGGTAAAGTTTAAAAACAGCGTTTATTGCTAATAATTATTTTAAATCTGTTCTGTTAATATACAAAGAGTAAAGAATTCAGGAGACGTCTGAATGAAGGATTTCATATAGTATATGGCGACAGTGGAATAGTTAATCTTGTCAGACATGTCGATGGGATGGAACAACAGCTATACTGTGGATCAGCTTTGCTCCAGTACATCATTTTTCCACCAACAGCCATTCGACCAATGCGAATTGTGAAAGAACATTTAGAAAAAGAATCAACTTTATCAAAGTAATTTTTTGGTAAATTCAGGATGATTGCAAAATCTAATCTAAGCACTTAATCATAGTATGAACTGGTAACAATGTCACATTATCAAAGCGGTATTTTTTCTAAATTTTTGCTTAAGCTGATAATATATTCTTATTGGTGACGAAAATCAGCTTGACTAGCAGGTAAATTGAATGATGCAAGTGCAGGTTGATTGATGTGCAACAGTTTCATTGACATGAAGCAATGTAAGGAATGAGCGAACGATTCTAGCAGAATATTCTTATAATTGTGAGGTTAAGATTGATACTGAATCAAATTGATTGTTGAAGTTGTCCGTAAGTATTTTTACTAAATTTTGCATAATTTTATGCTTGCAGAACCATTACAGTGCGTGAAGTTGAAATGATGAAATTAGCTGCGGATGGGAATTCCATGTTGAAAAATGACCTCGATTTACAATTAATGACCGAAATGTGGTCAGAACCGTTTGCGGTCATTGATCCGCAATGTATTATACAGACTGGAACTATTCAACAGCAAGTAAGTGTGTCAAGTAATTTCTTTAGCAGCGTTTTGTTTACATAGACATCATTTATTCTTTTTTTTTTTTTTTTTTTTTTTTTTTTTTTTTTTTTTGCACTAAATAAACAAAATTAAGAATTTTGAAGTATCATTCTATATGCATGTCTAAAATTCTTCCGAATCAAATATATATACCAAATATTTTCAAATAAACACTTAATTTCACTTAAAAATCCAAAGACTTTGGTATAATAACAGCGGATCTTCCTATTTAAAAATGTATGCCCTTCTGTATATTCTTTAATTATCAGTTTCTTACTTACTTTTTTGGTTCTCATGAGCAATAATTGTCATTTTCATGTTGTCCTGAAATCCTGAATACAACTGGTCTCATATGTACATAGAAATCGAATTGGCTGAATTTGAGAGTCTGTGTTCTAATACTTGAACAGCATGAGAGAGATTACTAATCTAATATCTTTTATTTCATGTAATTATGAAAAATGAGTTTAGTTATCCACAGAACAGGAAGAAGAAAAGCTGATTGTTTATGATAGTTGAATCGAAAATTTTTTCATTTCAGAGGTTCACACAGTATGAAACACTGCAATTATTTTTATTTTGTCTATTA
The DNA here is from genome assembly GCA_028564675.1 of Onchocerca lupi. Lineage (NCBI taxonomy): Eukaryota > Metazoa > Nematoda > Chromadorea > Rhabditida > Onchocercidae > Onchocerca > Onchocerca lupi. The sequence goes on along the minus strand of JAOVVO010000150.1, from coordinate 100,716 downwards.
ATGATGAATGTTGGAAAATGTCGGAAAAACATTCTTCTAACACTTATCATTTTAAAGACATTTTTCTGTTTGTGATATCATAATGCCATCATCGAACGAAATGATTTTTTTTCTGTCTGACTGTTCAACATTAAAATTTTAGAATCTCTTTTCAAGTCTGTTTCTTTTCTTTTTTTTATTTTCATTCTTTTCTTATCAATGTTAGCATACTTCATTATTTACATCCACCATCTCTAGGAGACACATTTTGAAAATGTGATTGTACAAATGTACGGGACGGAACATTGCTGATGCTGATAAACTGTACTTCATATCTTTTCCTTATCTACTGATAAGACTGATATGTATAGGTAGCTAGCTGAAGCCCATTTTTACTTCATATTCATATGGAATAAGCATCTTTTCTTATTTTAGCGCCCAGCATCTTCCTTCGTCGGTTCCATAATTAGGCGAATTTTTTCAGTTGGAGGTTTGGTCTTATCAGGGCTAAAGTGTTTGTTTCGGTTTTGCTGGATCTATCCTTCTACTGACATCAGCTTATTTGACTGCATATTTCGAATCCATTGCTTTTTCCGTAAGAGTGTATTGGAAACCATTGCTTGGATAATAAAATCCTACCATTACCATCATCATCCTTGAAATAATTCCCAAAACTTACGATGGAAGCGACATTTACGATTCTGCAAAGCTGCCCTGAATTATGTTGTTTTGGACGGTCACGAAAGTGGAGGGTAAGATCTACACTAAATGTTTCAAATAAGTGAGATTCTTATTCCTCCACTTACCTGTCTGTTCTCATTCTGCACTTTATATCAATCTATAATTTTACGGAATTTTTCTCAATGAAGAGGAATTCTCAGCAGAGTGCTTTTCATTATTTCGATCATGATATGCTCCATTTTTATAAGAAATCGCGTCTTCTGAATCGAACTGTTAATTGAAATTAGAACTGAAATCAGTTGAAACTGAGTTTAAGATTTGGAACTAATTTTAATTTTAGAATTAATTGTACTTTCGAATAGCGACATATCTTTCTAATCAAGATGGGATTGTGACATCAACACATTTTTATCAATAGAAATAAATTTGTTTTTTGCCATATTATAGAAAATCGCCTTGATTAGTAAAGAGTTGATTGCACAATTTGATGAACTGTTAGAAAGCATATTCCGCATCCTTCGGATTATGAGAAAATTTTCTCAATAGAAAACTATCAAGATGAATGGTACAAAGAGTGGTACAAAATTCATTCAACTTTCTGAAGTGAAGTGTTTCTGTTTCTGAAGTATAGCTCATCCAACTTCCTGAAGTGTTTGTCTGATGTGTAATGCAGTTTTCGGTGCATATCATCGATCTGCTAAGAATATTTTTCAAATAAAATGGGTTTGGCAGGATTTAGAAATATGTATTGACATCAAATATTGACCAAAAATTTGTTCTCAAGTTTGCCAGATAAGTGCTTGGAGTTTCTTCATCCAATTATTGAGATCTCTTATTATTGTCATACACAAATTGTTTTTTTTTTACACTCCACAATTTGGTCAGAAAATGATTTCCTGCAATTATGTAGAATTAAAATAAGTAATACTTCGAAAGACTGCTGTTTTAGTTGTCGATCAACTAATGGAATGCCCATTTACTGATTTTTTCCACTCCTTTAATTTGCTTCAAATGTGAAATAATCGTAAAATGGATAACATTGAGTTAACTTTTCACGTTAGATATTTTCATATAATTTTAAGCGAATCAGTTCTGATTGCTCTCAGCTAGGCATTTCAAATTCCGAAATGAGTCATTCCTTTACAAACTTCTTCATTTGTCATTATACTACATTTGTCAAGTTTTTTTTTTTTTTCGACTCATTTCCAATTAGAAACAAATTTTTTATATTTGTTCTTTGTTTAATATTATTTCCTTTATCTAAAGTAACCCAGAATTAATAGAAAATAATAAACTGTTAATAAAAGATAACCAAAACATAAGAAATATAACAAAATATAAGAAATGCACTTTAAAATGGTGTTAATATTAATGTAATACATGAAACAACAAATTCGAATTATTTGAAACTCATAGCTTTTTTTGTTCTATGCAAGTATAATAATAATTTTTTTCTTTTTGATTTTTTTCATAGTATTTAAAACAATTTTCCCGAATATCACTTGACACGATGCAATTTCTATGAAATTTTTGAAGTAAAGAAAGAGGTCAACTCTGATGTGTCAAGTCGACTAAGCAATTTTCCTGCAAACTTTCTGAAAAGCATTTATTTCATGCTATATAAAGTGACAATATTGGTAGGTCTTTTGGAAAAATGTCATGTCAAATAGAAAATAATGTTTAGTTTAGAAAAGAGGAATATAAGGATGAAGAAAATATAGTTATCATAACATTAATTTTATGTACGAAAATATTTTTAAAATGGATTCAAAATGTGTTTTTGAAAAGAATTAAAAGTTTTTCAAAATTTGCTTAATCAGAAGTTTTTCTAGTGAAATCACTTCCGATTAATTCATTACAGTTTGCATGAAATAGCATAGTAATTAATAGAATCAAAAAATTCAAAGTTTATCTTTGGAAGTACACTCAATTTTATCCACTCATTTTACATTCAGTTCTATCATTCTCGGATTATCGCATTTTTATCGATAATTGATATGACTTAATCAACGAAAGCAACGCATAATTGATTTAATTGATGAGCAGGAAATGCACTTGTACTGCTTGAATAATAAATGTCCGTCGGCATTTGTATATTTCACGTTAATAATAAAGCCGTAAATTTACAAATTTACCGATGATTCTAAGAGAATTTAATCATATTAAACCGGATTTGAACTTTTTGATTTCAAATAATATGAAATCGATTTATATATAATTAACAGGATGAATATTTCTCCTTGTAATGCCATCATTTTTTAATGTTGAATTGTCAGTAGATTGCTTAGATGTTATGCATAAATTGTTCTTTTTCTTCATTATTATATAATATCGGTTATTTTTAACAAATCCGTAATTTCGGCAACATTTTTATTTAGGAAGATCCATTTATTACTAGCTCAATTTATGGCGTAGAATTCAAGTAGCAATTTGATTAGTTTTGTGAATATTGGAATTATGTTATATTGCAAATTAATTTTGGTTAAAAAATGATTTTACAATTAAGTTTTGATTTTGTCAAATTTTGAGAGTAAAAAAAAAGGAAAAAAAAAAAAACGGAAGTTGCAGATTCGAGCTACAGATGAAGATATCATTTGTACGTTATCAACATTGGATCAGGTGATGTCATTATGCTCTCATCATTATTCATGCTCACATTTTACACTTGCCAACTGCCAAAGTAGTTGCGAATTTTTGAATTGCGAACGTCCTTCAAAGAATGTGGAAATTATGCGTAATTGTTTCTGCCTACAATCATTGCTGAAGAATGCGACGGAACGAGAACTTCTATTGCTGCCTACATTAAGTTATCGTTAGTAAATTATCTTTCTAATTTACATATAAGTCAAAATTTAAATCAATAAATATTCATCAGAAATGTGTTTTAATAGTGCATGGAAATAGTTTTTCAGAAAACTACGCGCAAATATGAGAAAGGAATTCTATAGAAGTACGAATAATTATGATAGAATTATGTTGAACTGTTTTTGATCATTTTAAAATCCACTTAACATGTGTTCCTTATTTGAGAAGACTATAAAACAAGTTTTTAAAATTTTTTGTACTTTGTTTCTTATGTTTCTTATATTTATATTTTTACGAATTTCTTATATTTTGCAGAAAACGATGACCCATCGAGCAATATCCGTTTACGAATTCTCCTGGAAAATTTGCATTGTGAACTGGGCAAAGCAAGTAATGTTACAATAGAAGTACGAGATCCGAATTTCTGGTTAGAAATTACCGGTGGTATCGATCAATCAGTTTTGAAAAAGCTCACCACTAAAGATCATCAAAGATCGAATACTATGTATAATGGAAGTCCTACACGTGTTTACATTTCACGGCTTTCTCCATGGCGTGCTATTATCATTGCTCTATTAGTCAGTCCGCAAAATATTCTGATGACAACTTCTTTTGTTGCTCCAACACTTCCGCTTCTTGTTTTTCATTGTGATGAGCCATGGATAGCACAGCATTTGGCTCGAAATGAACCGCGGCGATGTGAGACGTATGTATCAGATCATCGTACTAAAAGTCCAACTTCAACTTTGGCACATTTGAATCGACAGATTCGAAAAACTGAAAATTTTACGAGTAATTATTAAATTAATTATCATATTTTTATCAGAAATTAGGCATTAACAATATACTATCATACAACGACATCAAATTATTCCCGTGACAACAAATACTGAAAAATTTTTTTGTTCTTAAAAGTGATTTTATGAATGTTTGGACGAAGTCTGTCTTGAAGTATAATCTATAGATGAATTCGGTTATTTCGGAATTTAAAGAATCAACAGATTCGGAAAAAAATAGTTGACACTTCTTCGTAAGATCAGAATCTCTTGATTATTCAGTGTAACTCAGTCTATTACTTTTCTTACGATAGCAATAGTAAAAAAATCTAAAATAGCTGTGAAAAAGAAAATTTATTATACAGGTATGGTGTTAAAAGTTTGATACGATTTTTTTTTTTAATGTCAACTTCAGAACTTGCAATAGTTGTGGGAAAAAGTGACGAGGGCTGTATTAGATCTTATTCGAAGTAACTGGTTATTTTGCGTTTATTTTCAACACTTAAGTTTAAAAAATTACGTTTAAATAGTGAATCCCATATTTTGCAAATACTAAGCTCAATTAATCCTTTAAAAATGAAATTTCAAAATGGATCGTGAAGTAATACTCGACTTTTAAAATAATTATAATTATCATATTCTAAAACAGATAAAGGATATGTAATTGTAGTAAATATTTTTTTTAATATCACTATAATTGATTAATTGTATATTATAAAGGGATATTATATGCCATTTCATAAATGTATAGAAAAATAGATGATGGTGATGATTGTGAAGGGGGGTAATATTAGAATGATGAATGCTAAATGGCATAGACATTCAAGTATTGTATAGTAGAAAAATTAATCAATAATATGTTTAGAATTTTGAATCTTGTGGAGGAGAAGTCTTTGTTGCCAAAAAGTAGGAATTGGAAAAAATGTCTTCATTCGATTAACCAAGTGATTAGTCAGTTATACATACTATACTTGACGACTGAATAGATTTTGAATTTCTATCATAGCAGGTTTGTCCTAGCTATGTTCACAACTCAATAACATCGGAAGAACATTGACAATCAGAGGAAAACATGAGAAAAATAATCTTGACGATGTGCACTTCTTGCATTATTTTTCTTCCGAAAATTGTTAATGCAACTTCTTAAAAAATTAATAAATGTTTATGACTTATTGAATTCCAACTATTTAGCTTAAACTGATGTTCCAAATTTAGTCTTTACTGGCATACCGACGAAACTTATTGACTTTCAACAATTTTTACGTAAAGTAGTCGACTAATATAATTTGGTCATGTTAATGTTGCGAGTAAAGCTATAACATATAATGACATGTGGTCTTTAAGCGTGAATTTGAATCTATAAAAAAAAATTTCAGAAACGAAAACGAATAAATTGGAATTACACTGGTTATCAACTTCACGGATAAGTCCAGCCGAAAGCCATGTTCATACGTCCTTTGATTTACACTCTTATTGTGAAGCAATCGAGGACCAATTGTTTTCTCGAGCACTTATTGGAGCAGTATATCGATGTTTATTGCAAGGTATTTTACTTTTAATATCATGTGATCCAGAAAATTGTTCATGTTATTTAGGATTTTAATGCTATCTCTATATTCAGAAAAGAATGCTCGTTTCCATATATTAGTTTATATATCTTTAAATGTTATTTGGATGGAAATAGCAATTATAAGTTCGATACGTTACACATAATTTACGTAAGCGATGCTTATTTCGTTTATTTTATATTACTTCTACGTTAAAATATAATTACTCTTAAGTCAAAATTCGAGAAATGAAGACTTAGAATCAAGGAGCGAAATGCTTAGATATACTTTTTTCTTTTGAACATAACGATGTTAAGAACTGACTTAACTATCAGGTGTTCATATACCGTATGAAGATTTGGTCGAAGTGTTGGAGGATCGTTGTGAGCAATCGGATATCGAAGTTGAAGGTATTGATGAATGCGTCCGTTTCCTATGTTCTCATATTGCAAATATATGTAAACAGGTTTGCTTCAAGTTATATTATAGCTGATATATATTTCAAGCTAGAATGTCAAATTTTGGAAATTTATAACCAATTGTTTGTGTTATGATTCATAAATAGTAATCGAAATCGTCATGACTACTTTGCTATGCCAAGTATGACTTCTTTACACTGACATCAGAGAAGCAACTCACTGAGGCAAAATATGCTCGCTTCCAGTTATAGTTACATTATCTTAATGTTTATTGAAAATTGGCTACCTATTTTTTAGGATCAATGTAACATATGTTATACAAGTCATAAATGAAATTATGTAATTCTTATGAATGGAAATATGTTCATCTTTGAATATATTAAATCTTTAAATATGCAGTAAAATTTCATCAGATTAAGTAAGCTTTTTTTAATGTGTGACTTGATGCTTTTCAGACAGAGAATTCGGCAGCGGATACGAATGATGAGGAAAGAAATAATGATTTTTTCAAGGATGACATTTTATATCGGTAAATAAACTACTAACGAATTCTCAGCTTTACTTTCTATTTCAAATACGTAACTATTTTTTCAGTCCACTATTTTTTTGCAGATTAAACGATGGGGATGGAAAATCCTGTGAAGAAGAACATGAAGATTTTCGATTTGCATTTGATGAGCTTCTTTCACAGAATTTCCGGTTTCAGTTCAATTATTATTTTATAGTGCAATGTAACAAATAATCTGAACAGAAATTTAAGTGAAGTATCAAAAAATTAAATAATGTTAAATGAAGTATCGTAACCCAGAGCTTCGTTCGGAATGTTTTTCGTCGTTTTTTTTTTTTTTTTTTTTTTTTTTTTTTCAACTATAGATTCAGACTTATCCGCGAGATAAACTTCCTTATTAATAAGATATATATTCTTAAATTTAATTCTTTCAACGAATTTCCTCAATTGTAGGATACTGCATATTGATTTCGAAATATTATTTTTAGTGAAGTAATTTACAGTTCTTTTCAGTTTTTTGACTAGTTTTCTTCTTCAGGAAAATTCCCAATTTCCCGAGCTACTTCTATTTTGTTCAGAATAATGGAAAAAATTTGGCGAATACGGTAATTTGCCCATTATTCTTTGAACATATCGTTTCTATTTTTTTTAAAGTACCATATCCATCATTTCTACTATGGGATCGATTCTTGATAGAGAAGAAATATTGTAGTTATTCAAAATAATTATGGTCGTTACCAAATAATATTAAATAAAAAACAGCGATTGTTCTTATTCTTGGAGTTCTAAAGAAACTGGGGGTAAAATTACGGCGTATACAAAATTGAAGTAATGCAGATGAAAAAATCATGATATTTAGAAAAAAAAAAGTAAATTTACTGTTAAATATGTTTCAGTTCCGATTTCAGTAAATTGAAAGTAGAGAGATCGCAAATTATATTTGAGAAATTACTGGCGATAGAATAAGACTATTAAACATAATTGGTTATGAAAAGAATTGATATTAATTTGATTTGGTACTGTTAACTCTTTGACACATTTCTTTTTTTTTTTTCTTTCCAGAACTTAACGATAAATTTACCTGAAACGAAGAATTTTACTAGTGGTAGTTCACCCTGTGAAGATTTGGAAATTTGCTATATTGAAGATGAAGAAGATCAGGAAGATGAAGATGGTAAGAGAATTCTGGAATTTTAGGTCAAAAAAATTTTTAGAATTTAAGGTTCTTATATTGAATTTCTATAAACTTATAATAAATCTTTTTTTTTTGCAAATTTTTATAAAAACCAATAAAATCTTTTTTATCCCATTCCATGCAGATAATACAAGAGGCAGCCAATCAAATATCAGCTTCGAATCAGTTACTGCATCGGAGTTATCTATTGGTGAAGCGTTTTATTCAAATGATAATGCTGTCGTACCGTTATTTTTGAACTTCTCTTGTGCAATACGCTTTTCTAATATGGATATGTTTACATTTCCTATCGATCATTTACCATCCTGTGTTATGCAATTATTGAAGCAATGTTCCAATATTTCGAAGAAAAATTTTGCAGGTAAGTTTGCAACTCTCACTTTCATCACAAAAATCGATGATATATTATCTAATATCTTCTTTTCGTTTTTCGTTGCTCTCAAAATAATACAATAATTTTGAATTCCATTACCTAAAATGGAATGATTTCTTCATCTACTATAAAAAAAGAACAATTTGAAATTGTTAAAGTTTTAACAGTTTTAAAAAACCAGTGACACACGAATGAAGATTAGGACTAGTGTGCACGTATTTGTTGTGGGTTAAAATGAATTGTGGAACTAGAAATATAATTTTTTACAGAAATTTTTAGTTAAAAGTTAAAGATTTATCAAAACTATTTCTCTTTCAGCAATGGATTTGATCGGAATTTCGTGTGACATCTATGTTTTGTCATGGCCCATACGACAGTTCACCTTAACACAATCTGATTCTTGTACAATTTCACCAAAAACTCTGAATAATTCATCGGAATCACTCCACAAATTTACTACTTATTTTGATTTCGACCGTCCTTATTCTGCGACAACTTCTGATGTTATCAGCCAACTTCCACGTCAAGTGAATGTTTTCCTTTTTTTTATTATTTATATATTTTGATTAAATGCCAAGACTTGTTTTGTATATTAATTTTTGGATTATTTAGGAGAATGAAGCAGTTCGTCGGTTGGAATGTGGAATTACACGTTTACTTCATATGGAAACAATTTTTGCATTATCAAGATATGATGATGTGACGCTTGACACATTGTACAAAGTAATGGTATTCATTGCCAAAGAGGTAAATTTCAAATAATTTTAAATAATATGGGCATAATCTTAATTAGTTAAATTTATCAAGTTTATATTAAGTTTATATTTACTTTTATGTATCTTACTAGACTAGAGAAGCTACATATTTATATACAGTGTAATTCCTGCAAGTAACTGATGCCTTGTTTATTATTAGTTTCATTTTAAAAGTTGACGTCTTATTTAATCTTATAGCTACTATATGGCTGAATTTACAATGCTTAGTAACTTCATTGCTGATATTCTAGGTAATTTCTTGCAAGTCAGCAGTAATTTCGATTTACAAGTTGGTTAATGGTTTAAGCAGTTTATAGTGTTTCTTATCAGTTCTTTAATTTCAGAATTTATCTTCATTTAGTTATACTTAATTCATTATTTTTTCATTAAAATTGATTTTATAATACTAATATTCAACTATATAGTTTATCATATTAATTATTCATCTCTGACTAATAAATTAAAAATTTCAAGATTGGTATGGAAAATTTAGGAAGCGTAAGCTTTTATGAAAGTCATGAAATACTCTTACCGAAAATATAAAGTTAGTATGAATGATAAAGCCAAATAAAATTTCGAATTTTTTGAAAATATAAACAATAAAAGCGGCGTAATAATCCGGCTTGAAATGAAGATATATGAGCCAGTTTCACATTCGTAATATGATTAGTGAATAATGTGCCATATTGTTTTAGCAGCGTGAGAGCAATGACGAAATTCGATTCAAAGTAAAATTATTGCAAATTGTGATGGTAATGGAACACGTGAAAGCTTTACGTCGTCTAAAAGAGCGTATTAAAAATTTCAATCTACTCTATTGTAAATTGCAAGCCCATCCGGAATCCAATAATTTATTTTATTGCTGTCAGGTTGCTGATGTTGACCTTTATGAAGATACCTTGACAAATCAAGCACGTGCTGCGGCAAGTATAACATTGAAGGTTGTTATTTCGTAATAATAAACAAAAAAATAAAAACTCAACACAAAAAAAAAATAAAAAATTATTAACAAGTTTTTTTTTTTTTTTTTTTTTGATTTCTAGAAAGTCAAGTTCTGGAGCTAAAAATCTATGTTCACTGTTTATTCGATCTACTTTTTTCTCGGGATTTTTAATATTAAAATGAAAATTTTCCACATCGAATGTTCAAATATTTCTATTTATGCACTTTATTAAGCAACTTATAAAATTATCGGAATTTAGTCATTACGACGAAGTAGTGGCAGTTTCATAGAACGTATCGAAGAGCAAACAAGCATGACAGTAGGTAAAAAAGTATCAAGTATGGAAGTATTGAATACTGGTATTTCGCGGGAGAAATTAACAATACGGAGGTATGATCTTTGTCCATTGTAGACTTCTTGAAATTTCAAATTCACCTTTGAATTCACCTTTATAGTTCAAATATAGTCAAAGAAGATGAAATTAAGTAGAACATTGTCCTTATAATGCAATAGTAATAAGTTGCAGAAATAGCAGTGTGCCGGTTTTAAAAGTTAATCACAGACTATCTGAAGATTATGCAGATCACTCCGGAACTACAGGTATAGTTTTCACATGTCTTCAGTAGCATAGAAAGAATGGAGTGACATAGAGTGAATTCATCTAATCTTATACATTTCTTTGTTTAAAAGCTGATATTTCAGTATTACGGTTAGAAAGATTTTCAGTAATTGTTTCAGGACGAACTTATAATGATCATGATCTACATGATTTTTGGATTATTTTAAATGTTGAAATGCAACAAATACAAGTATTCTTTTGTGAAAGGCAAGATTATATTTTTTAGCATTATCTGCTTTTTTTCTTTTCGGTTTAAGTCTATGATTATATTTTTTGATTTTTGAATACATAAGATTTTGATCTAATTCAGAGTGACTAACGGATTTCATATAGTTCTGACAATTTTTTTTTTTTTAGATATGCACATCATCATGAAAAAATTTTTGAGCTCCTTTTGGAAGCATTACAAAAAGAATGTCATACTATCAATCAGGTTGTTTATAAACGCTTTTCATTTGCGTATAATTTTTAAAAATTTCAAGTATCTCCTTTTATTTACCAGCAGTAATTTAAAGAATTTATGAATCATTAAACTCCCCGTCATTCAGCTGTAGTCTTCTAGTCGTGCTACATCAGGACAAAAGTCAGATACGGTTAAATCTGATCCTCTAATAAGTGACTTGCCATATTAGCTAAGAAGACAAATGTCGGCTTCTCAAGTAATATACTAATTCTACATTTCATTTTTTGTGGCTGATGACGTATTTATTTCACTTTAGAAAATGATTTCTGTATTACTTGAAATAATGAAAAGAAATTTTATTATTAAAAATTTTTGATGCTATTATTCAGTTGATGGTACTTCTAATAATTTGTTGAAGTATGCAGATCGAATTTATTCAAGAAATCAACAAAAAATAAAAGATAATTCAAAAATTCTTATTTCCAGGAGTTTTTATTGGAAAAAATGCATTCAATTAATGAATGCGATAGTTTATTAATCGAAAATGAAACAGAGTCGCACAAATTTACTCCTTCAGATTTACATGATTCAATTCCTGATACAAAGCTAACACGTTCGTTGATAAATAAGCGTTCAACACCAAAGACTAGGAAGAACTTAAGTTTTTCCTGTAAGTTTCCGAGATTTTTATTTGATGGTTTTTAAGTTGGATAAGTTTAAAAGAAATAATTTAAACTCTGACAAAATGTTACGTGAAATGGCTATTTTTCTGCTGAAATCATATTGAAGTCAATATTTTAAAATCTTTAAGTTTAATTTAACAAAAAAAAAAAAGTACTGTTCCTTTAACTCATTCATTAGGCCAGATTTTAGGGTCATATTTTCTAGTATCAATGTCTACATTGTTGTGAGGCATAAATGATCTTCAGAATGTCTTTCAAGAAGAACATAGCTTACTTCAGCTATTTGACTACTTTATTTAAGGTGTATGTTTTCTCGATTTTAAGGCATCTGAGGACACAAATTTTCGCTTAGAAGGTTAATAATAGGGTTTAATTTTCTCGCGGTTCACTGTTTTGTGTCGAGCAGTAAATAATGATTTGAGCTGCATTTGAAATCGATATTTCGGATTAGAATTCACATACTAAGCCCATATTAAATTGAATTTCATTTCTTTGTCTCCAAACATTAATTTATTATTTATTTGGTTTTCAAATTTCTTTCAGATTCTGATGAGGATGAAATGGAAATTGCACCGTATATGCCAGCACGAGTGTTTTATCCTCCTGGTCATTTTGCTTGTCGAATCGTAGCGCATCATTGGTTTTACATACATCCTCGATTGCATCTGGAAGTGAGAGGAGCAGGATGCTCCTTAGGTGATTTTTTTTTAATGATCGATTCAGGTTGTTAAGATTTTAGACCAGAAGTTTTTCTGAAAATAAAAAACAAAATGCATATCCATAATGGGAGAGACATGGATATGAACCTGAAGAGGCAAAGATAATGTCAGGGTATTCTAATTTTTAGAAATTCACCTGAGATAAAACTCACTTAATTTTTAATATATGTTGCTGATTATTATTTCATTGAATTACATTTCAAATATTTGATTTCATGGGAAGTGTTTCAGTAATGGGATACGATGCTTTGCGTCAAGGAATTGAACAATTTGCAGTCCGAAATCGTTGCAATTTATACGTCTGCTGTGAAGATAATAAACACAACATATTTTACATGCAGCTTTTTGCTAGTGAAGAAAGTTTCAGAAAAAGATGTTTACATTGTGATACAACACTGATCGATCAGGTCAGTTATCAAAATTGTTTAATTTGTTAAATTTTAGAAATTGAGGATTACTTTTTAAAATATTTTTTCGTGTGGATGATCTGATAATCTTATAGACACTATTGGGAATCAATTTATTGTTGAATGGTGATAATCAATTTTCCTTGTATTAATTTCATGAAAATATGTATACTTATTTACTTATTTGTATAAAATTTGGTCTATATAATATAAATTTACTTTCTTGCATGATTTTTATAGATGGTTGAGAATTTTCAAAATAATGTGCTGCTAACAATTCACGGAATTCATGAACCTGCCGTAGTAATTCAATCAATTGTGGATGCTATGCAAAAACGACTTGAGTTAAAAGTTCTTGAAGAGTTAACGAATATTTTGCACAAAAACCCACGAACTCGACTTACGACTACAGATGTCGAAGTATGATTTATATTTCAAATAAATATAATTTAATCAGTTGGAAATTTATGTTATTCATTTTATTACGAAATTTTAAATTCTGTAATTTAAATACTATGGCTAAACAGTTCAATCATACAAGAATATAAACTTGGATATAAAGTCTTGCAGTTTATGAAAAAAAAAAATGATAAATTTAAAAAATTGGAAAGATTGTAATTTCAACTTTTCAAATGCATTTTTTGAAGGTTTCATTTAACTTCTGTTCTATCTCTTTCATTTTTTTTTTTTTCAGTTCATTCAGCGAGATCCAACCAGGCCGTTTGCAGTACATTATTGTACTTTACCGAACTATATTTATAGTTATCTGGGATCACTCTATTTTTACTTGTCTCAACAGATGCTTACATTCACAACAGAAGCTCGATTTCGTGATTCTAGTGGTGGTTTGAATAGAAATAGTCCATTATCGCACGAACGATCATGCTTTCATTCTCAAGCCGGTGTTCAATCAGCTTGCAATAATTATATTCCACATTTCTTCCTAATAAGCAAACCATCCACAAAAGGTTCATCGAATATGGGTATGAATTTTTCGCATCTCTCTTTTTAAATAATTGTTACTGATAAATGAATTCTTGATTCTGATTATTTACTTTTAAGCAAAATGGAAATTAAATTCATTCAAATATAAATCTAATAATAGAATTCCGAGAAAAATCTCATTTTTGAATTCCTCTTTCTAAGCGTTTATTGAGAACTTTTTGCCCCTTACATTTTTTATTGTATGTTATGCATTAAATTATTAAGATCGATTTGTTGATTAGGCTGAAAATGTTGTGGAAGTCTTGAAATTTTGATTGAGCTGTGGACTTAGAGCGAATCCAACTCGAATGAATGAATAGGAAAAAGTGTTTTTTTTTTTCTTTTTGGAGTTTAATAGGAGTATTTGAAATGTTAAGAATTGGAAGTGTTGAGACACAATACAATTGACAACAAAATAATTGTGGGAAAAGTACAGTGTTTACAAAAGGAAAAAATTTTATGACAGTTTAATTGAATACAAAGATGGGAACGGATATACAAGCACAAGATTAATGATTTTATTAGTTGATGAACGGGAATATTTAGATGTGGTTATAAATTAGCTTGGGAAATAGCACACAATGAGAAACAATTTTACAGGTGATGATTCATCAGAAAATTTTGCAAATTTTTAACTATTTGATTATATAATTTTCCGTAATAATTAGTTTTAGCTGGGAATTAATTTCGGTTTTCTCCGCAGAAAATGTTTTTTTCAGGAATTGCTTGTGTTGAAACGCTTATAGTAAATTCGAGTGGTACTTGCGTCGATTCACTGAAATATGCACGAATCAATTCAAGCACTCATTCAAAATTGTATCCAGGAGGTGGTAAATTTCGTCTTTCATCAAATGAACGTTTTCATGAATTAACACGTTGTATCACTACATCATTCCCTTTACCGGATTCACTACTTTCTGGAAAGACAGGTATGTGAATTTTTTTTTTTTTCCAATGTATTAACTTGTAGTGATAGACTATTGTATTTTCGCATCTTATACTGAAACATTTTAGTTTATGATTTTATTTTCATTTTTACTGTTTTTTTTTTTTTTTTTTTTTTTGGATTTACTAACTTTTTCAGTTTTTTGATACTTCATTTTACTTTGTATATTTCTTTTATCTATTTGACAACCGGACTTTGTTTTATCCTCAGATCCAATAATTCATAATAAAAAACTATCTTTCAGGTGGCGTGTCGTATTTGGTTCAATATACAATTTGGCAGGTGGGCGACGTCGGCTTGGCATCTTTGCAACCAATATTTCGATTAGCTTTGCAGCAAGTAATTTTTGTCTAAATGCAAATTATCAAACATATATCAACTTTCTTTGATATCATCCAACAAAATGACGCTATTGTATATCTCAATTTCGTGAAAGAACTTTGTGATATTGATGATCGAGTTTTTCCATTTAGATCATTGATTGTTTATTAGTCAATAAGTATATTTTAATTTTAAATTACATACCTAAGTTTCCAAATTTTTTGTCAATCGATTTTGCATATGCATTTCTTTTCGATGATGCAAATAGATTTCAGGCTCTCTGTGATTTAATCAGTGAATTTGGTCTTTTAAGTATTCCCTTACTGGAAAATGTTACTAGTACTCGTTATTCATCGTCAAACACGTTGATTGTATCAGACATTGCAAGTGAAGAAAGGTTTTTGCCTTATTTTCTAATTGATATAAAAAAAAATTTTCCGTTCAGTTTAAGGAATTTCAGTCATTTTAGCGAAGAATTTTGTCGGTCACTTATCAAGCTGAATAGATGCGTTCATTGATCAGAATCTTGACTTGAAAGTAATTTGCTCATTTTTCAGAATACGATCCTCCAGCGATGTGTCACATTTAAATTTTGCAGCAAAAACGCTTCGAAAAGCTGAATCACATACACAGTCACCACTTGTAGAACAATTGACACAACAACTAATATTCCACAAATTAAAAAGTATTTTCAGACTTTGTAGTGAATGAAGTATTTCGCTTTTTATTTAGTATTTTATTTTTAAAATTTCAGAAACGATCGTTAAAAAGCTCTATAAATCCTTATTATTTTGATGTCATTTAATCTTTTTCTGTTATTTTTCAAATTAAAAAAAAAAAAAAAAACCGTTCCATATCACTATATCAGTTGATATCGTAGTGAGAAAATGAAATAATCATATATAGGAGTCAATTTTTTTAGGTTCAAAAAACTTACTTTATTTAGATTTCTGGGTTGACTTTATTTTTTGGGATATTTGTACACTGGAAAGACAAAATTTTCAAGGTAGCAGGAAATTATTACACGTATATAAATTTTTGTTTCCTTCAATTACAAATTATTGCCATTTATTCATTATTAGGTTCTGCGAGCAGCAGTGATTGTCAGTTGAATGCTTCGATCAATCATCAGTTTATTATGGCAGCTGCACAATGGTTTGATCATGTCGTTTCGGAAGTAAAGAATACAGAAAATCAATTTTCCGTCAAAAAACATACATTTCACTGTGAAAGTGATCATTCTGTTCGAAAGGTGAAGTAGAAAATTTTTTCAAATTTTGTTTAGTGTTTAATCTGTTTAATGGAAGCATTAAATAGTATGCTGCATATTGAGTACGAAATGCATTGCATTATGATTGTATAATCAACGACTAAATACTAAACAGAATTTGGAAAAATTCGTTTAATATATTACAATATATTACATATGAATGTATTACAATATATTACATATTACATATTATTTACAAGTACTGCACTAAAATCACAACTTGAAAGATTTTGCTATCAATTGAAATCACTACTGATTTTCAAATAATGATAATAAAAACAATGTAAAGATTTATTCAACTTGGAATGTTTTTTTATAGATGACTAGTTGCAGCCGCTTTTTGTCAGAACATTTTGAAAAATTTATAATTAATATATGTTTTAGATCTTCAGCGTTATACGAGATAAATTATCTGTCGTTCTGAAGCACGAAATCATCGTAATATGCCAACTAGACGAACATGGCTCGAAGCGTTTTTCAACTCGAAGTTCGTCAAATGATGATTTTATAGCTTTCAGTGTATGTGTTTTTTCATTTGCTTGATTTTTTTTTCACTTTTCAAGATGTTCCCTTTAAAAAATTACGTCGTTCCGCATTATCAGATTTCTTTATTTGAACATGCAGCAAATTTGATATGGCTTTTTGTCTAATTGATTAACTAATAATGGAAAAAACCGGCCCATTGATCTTTGACTAACAATGGAAAAAGAAATCTAGCCCATTGGTTCTTGACCGATAATGGAAAAAGAAAACTGGCCCATTGGTTCTTATTGACCATTGGCTAACACTTCAAATTATTTTTGTTTTTTTTTTTTTATCTTTGGTTTTGAAAGAAATTTTCTGCGTATTTCAGAATGATAATGGTCGGATAGTTGCGGGCGAAAACGAGGAACTTTCATTAATAATGCTTGCTTATAACCATCAGTATTCAGAGGCGATATTGAAATATGGCGCAGATTCACGCTCAAACATTATACCAACAGCTGTGGAAGAAGTCTTGCACGATCAAAAAGGTCTGAATAATTTTTTTTTTATTTTGGCAAAAACTGCCACAAATGTTTGCTAATTTCGAACCCAAGCATTTATTATATTGATTATAATGAAATTATTATATAGATTATAACAAAAAAAAAAGAAAATAAAATCTTTTCTCTTTCAAATCAGCAAATGCCTAAATAAAGTGTGGATTGCTTTAGGCTATTAATTTACAAAAGCTTAAGGTAATGGTTTCACTGGAATAGTTTGCTGTGAACTTCTTTAAACAAGTTCTTGCTCGTTGTATCCTTTATAGATAATTATATAAAACGACAGAATAGTACAATTATTTTTCTCAACTCTTAAAAATTATTGGCAATTACTTTACTTTTTCAGCTAGCTCAATGCGTTTTTTACCACAAATAGCTCCATTTGTTCCAAGGCAGCATTTGCTATATCTGTTGTCGAAAGGCGAAACGGTGATTTGTATATTCCTTTTTTCTCACAAAATATGAAGAATAATTCAAGTATAAGATATTAAATTTATGGTGTACAAAATTAAAAGCATTGAATAAAAAATTTACGATATATAAAAAAAGTTAAATTATTGTTTTGCAAATCTTTATTTGTACTGAAATCAGTAGGATTTTGTAATATTCAATTTGAATATCTAAGAAATGATGATAGTATCAGATGATAGATGAAAATATTAGCCTTGTATTCTTCCCAACCTTTCTATTTTAGGATCGGAAGAAGATCATGTCTTAAACTGTAGGTCCCAGTTTAAAAAATCTTAAGTTACAAATTATTGTTTTTAATTTATCATATCAAGCAAATTCAATTAATAGGCCACCTTATATCTGTACAATTATTCGTCGGATGCCGCAGAACAGGTTTATCAAATGATCGCAAATGTGTTGTCTTGGCAGAATGCTCGATCACGTCTACTTCGAGAAATTGGTTTGCATAAAATGGGTGTTACACACTTATCTGGTCGAATTACCCCAACTGGTGAAGAGCTCGTTTGGCTGAACAGTGATTTATTGAATGAATATGAAATTCCGCAACATGGGTCTCAGAATTTCGATAAAAGGTATCTTTTTGACAAGAAACAGAATTTTAATGTTGATTATTAAAAAACTTAGATATTTCCGGAAATTTTTGGTTCCTTGAAATCACTCAGAATCAAAGTAAATTCAACGGTTGATGTTGTAACAGATAATTAGCATCACTGGAGGAAATCTTTAAGGCAATGCAACATTGTGAGAGATATAATAACAGACACTAGATACTTCTGCTTAGTGATTTGTGAAAAATAGAAGTAATTTATGGATCTTCTGGAAATTCAGGAAAATATTTGAAAAGCTATTTATAAAATGTAATGCCTAATAATTTCGAAACTACTCAATGCTTCTGAAGTCAACACACGATAACTTTCCGGCCTTATTATTACTATAACTTTTTATAATTCTTAAGTTACGACAGATTAGAATAAGTCAGAAATTAATATGAACTGTCAAGTTTACCAATATTTAAATTTGAGTCACTGTAAAGATCTTTTAGATGTGACAAACTTTTTTTCATTATTTTAAAGTTTTAAATAAAGCCCGAAGTTCTAATTGGAATAAAATTAACAAGTTTGACTTATTATTTCAAGTCATAGTTTTTAATAGCTAGATGCTATTTTATATAATGTCTCACTCTGGAAAAAAAATCCAAATAAACCAAAACATGAAAAAAAAAGAAAAAATGTTTTACTTTCCGCTTTTTAAAATATATTTGCTATATATACACGCAATCATTTTTTGAAAATTCATATTTTTTGATAGTAGACAACAATTTAAAATTTGCATGTTCATATAATTTGTAGATAACGCATGGGCATGAACTTAAGAACTGAAGAACGTTAAATGTAAATATGTGGAACTTTTGTATTGCAACCTTCACAAAATATATTGTTATAAAAGCATACTGATAATGTATATATCTGATATATTGATACAGAATACTGTATAATCAATCAAACAGTGTAATCATCGATGTTTGACAAAAGGATTTGCAAATTATATTTTATAGATTAGTGAGCGGAGTGCAGTATATCCAGGCTGAACCATTAATGCATCTTTATCGGCATACAACCTCGGCTTTTTTGCCCTTTAACTTAAACAGTAATAATCTGTTCGAAGATCAATGCTCTCAAATGGTTTTTCTTGAAAAACAGGTATCTTGCTTTAGTGAGTGTCTGAAAGTTCAGAAAAGAAACAGGTTTTAGATAATGGATGGAAAAAATTGCTTCGTTTAAAAATGTTAATTATATGCTTTATCAATTAATATGAACAAATTCATTTTTTGTCATCTTTAATTGGGAAATGATCTTTATTCTTTATAGCGGACAATTTAATAACTCCTGCATTAGATGCTCTATTATTACAAATATTTAAAAAGAAAAAAAAATTCTCAAAATTAATATTCGAAGTTATTTCAGTTCGGTAGAGGTTTGTTTTTCTGAGTGCTTTACTGATTTTATCGATTGTTTGAGATAAAGTTTCTTCATCTCTCACACATTAAGTCTTAGTGGGAAATAAAAACTCGGAATTTCAAAAATTTGCAAATTTTTCATTGAGTGTATCTTTGGTAGCAAAAAAAAAAAAAAAAAAGAAATTATGTATTTTTATACTCGATCATAGAAGATCCAAAGAATTGTATTCATTTTTTATCTTGTTTTAATATATTTTAAATGAATTTCGAGATTCCTATATTTAAATCAAGATCAGAGTTTAAACTTTTAATTTACTGAATAAATTATTGTTTACTTACTTCAGTGCTTTTGATTTATTTTCTAAATAATAGATGAAATCAATGCTTTACGATTGTGAGCAATTCAATCGGATACACGGCGAATTAATAAGTGGTGCTCATGAAATCAAAGAATCCGATTTATTAAAAATTATTTCTCGTAGCAGGGAAGTACATTTTGTTCGATCACCTCTGTTGCTTTTTCCGAAATGGCGTAAATTAGTCGCAGTTGTTCGAAGAGGAACTGAAAATGCTGTGAGGTAAAGATATTAGCATATTTTCATCTTTTTTTTGGCAGGCTGAACGTGACTTGTAACGCAAGTTTCTGGATGTATAACTTTATGGTTTTTTGATAAAGGATGGATTTTAACAGTATGGATTATTTAGGTAAAAAGCAAAATATGTCTTTAACTTTTCCAATTGGTTTTCAAATTCAATTAAAAAATCAGCTTACGAATTCGATCGAAAATTATCATTTTTAGAGACTTATCGCATAAAATTATTATTTTTGGAGTTTATCATATTTTTACAGCGTAAATGCTATTTTGTAATTAGTGAATTGATTTTTCTATCTTCACCAAATTTAAAGAATTTATCATTTCAGTCTTGAACAGGCAGTGATAGCCGACTCACCTGCGAAACATATCAGTGGCTCGAAAATGTCACTTTTTGAAAACTCCTCATCAATATCACATGTAAATCCTTCTAACGTTGTATAGGGATAAAATATCATACCTTCTAAATAAATCCTTTCCCGAAGATAAGGATTTTTAATATATTCTGGTACAGAATAAGATTACTTGTATCTTAGCAGATGTTTAAAATAAAATCATCTCTTACGACATCACAAATAATTCTATTAAAGCTTGGTCAAGATTGGTAGTAATCAAAAAATCTTTCAAGAAATTTTGTTAATTTTTTAAGTAGGATTCAGTTTAGTTTTTTTTTTCTTCAAATAATTTTATCTCGAAAATTTTCGAAGATTTTAATTTGAAAAGTGAATCGAAAGTTAAGTAATACTACTGTTTTTGCTGGCGGCATTCACAACGCGGATCATGGTTTAAAATTTTCAAAGTGATAAATGAAATAAAAGGTGAAACAAATAAGTAAATCATATAATAATCAAATAAGCTGAAATTATTTGATCTTTTTGATCAAGAAGATTATATGCATTATATTCTATAATTAAGAAGATTATACATTATATTTTATATATAACATTATCCTTATGAATATATATTGCATTTTACAGGTACGCTCAACACGTTCAAATACCTTCAGTGCATTATTACATTCATCCGATCGTAAGTTACGAAAGTTTACAAAAAATTTAGACGAGGATGAACCGTGCTGTCTGAAGATACAGTTCATGCTTGTTGAGGTAAATGTTCTTTTGGATCGTTTTTCAAAGAAGTTTCCAGAAAATATTAGCCGAAAATTTTTCTTAAAGTTACCAAGCTGTTTGTAAATTTTGATTATTCAAGTTGCGAGAAATTTAATTAAAGTTACGGAAGTTTGATAATTTGTAGAATAAGTACAAAATTTATCAACAGTTTTCGTATTTCTAAAGTCAGGGGACATTGACCAATTTCATTTTTTTTTTTAGAGTTATGTAAAATATCTAAAGAAGAATGGACTAAGATTGTTGAATGTAATAGCTATTACCCCAGTAACAAGACAATCAAGTGTTCGTTATAGTTTGCATTATGACATGCAGGTATATTTTCTAAATACTGAATACTAATAAATTTGATTTTTTTTTCTTTTTTTTGTTCGACTCAAGTTTTGCAAAAACTTCATTCATTCTCAAGTTTTCCGAAATTTAAACCGCTATCAAATAATTTTCATCTCCTAAAAAATTGTAGAATATAATAGCAGAATAATTCTTCATTTAAAATATATGATTAGATGTATTGAGATATCCATCATGTCATCCTGTTAAATTTCAGAATATTGAATCATCACCTAATGTTTGGATGTATAAAGCTTGTGATGGTGGCGTCTTATTCGTTCATATTACAATTATTGAGCCACATTTCAGGTTCGTTGAAATTGAGATTGAATTTTATACTTTTTTGGCTAAAATCATCTACAGAATTGCATCGCTTAAATTTCT
This sequence comes from Onchocerca lupi, assembly GCA_028564675.1. Classification (NCBI taxonomy): domain Eukaryota; kingdom Metazoa; phylum Nematoda; class Chromadorea; order Rhabditida; family Onchocercidae; genus Onchocerca; species Onchocerca lupi. The sequence goes on along the minus strand of JAOVVO010000150.1, from coordinate 78,496 downwards.
CTATCTGCAATCGAAACATCTCCTATTTTCGATTTTTCGCTATGCAGTTAGATTTACTATGTTCCCTTACATGCAATAATCTACTAATTTTATGAAAATGTATTCAGCGTGCTTTCCGCTATGATATTCCATATTTCGATACAAAAGTCGAAGGAGATTCTGATTATTGTTTTTTCGACGTTCTTTTAGAAGTTGTATCAAAGTTTCTGAAATTTTAGCGTTCAGTATTTACTGTGGAATGTTGCACAATTGGATCGATTGAAAATAAAATGTGATAAGAAATTTGATTATAATGATCAAAGAAATCTTCATGTGTTGAAGGATAGCATTATATCAAAGGCTCACGTTCATTCATTCACCTATGATTTCCACTTACGTATGGTTGCTACATATTTAATAGGCGGACAGCAGGTGTAGAAATTTATTCATAATTTATTAGGATGAAGATCAAATGAACTGTATTTAAAGCTATTGCTTGTAGAAAGTTATTCGAATTCACAGACTCGAAAATCACATTTGTTATATCTTCATTTGAATTAACAGTAGATGATTTGATGAAGAATATATGCATTAAGATATTAAATCTCAAATCTCCATTGTTCTGTGAGGTACATTCTAGGAAATCAGGCAGACTTTTTTTATATTCTCAGAGGTGATTTGGTATTTTAAAAGAATAGCTAGTAAAAGTAGAAATTATGTAATAATCTTATCGCTTATCATTTTCAGGTTCTCTTCAATTACGGATATAATACGAACGATTTTTTAATTGATTTTTTGCAATACTACAATTGTCGCCCACCTTATGCTTTTAATTGTATTTATGAAGAAAAAGTTGGTTGTGTTTGTCGGAATTTACCAAATTTTTCACTTCTTATTTGACAAAAAAATTAAAGAAAGATACTTTTGTTAATATGCATCGAATATATCCGAAAACGTTGATCTATAAAATCCTTTTATTCGTATTCAGATGACATTTCCTAATCTACCGGTAACAAATCAGAAGGTTTGGGAGTACTTGTTGGACGAAAAACGTAATAATTGGCGCATAGTACGTTTGAAGACAGTTGAAATGGAAATGCCTGGACAATTTATGATTATTACGGAAGTTGATAGGGTAAAAAGAAAACTTTTCTTGATTTTTTTTTTTACTTTCTTCATAAAAGTTTTCCAATATTCTATTTCTTTGTTATTTCTCGTCTGCATATAACATAAATTTCAGGATTGTTTTGGATTAGCTTATAAGGAAATTCGAGTAATAGTTCATGAAAATCAACTTTACGCTGGAAAAACATTGAATATAAAATTTTATGTTATATTGGTTTCGCATGAAAAAAGTAAATTTTATCAGAAGTTCCAGTTATGAATTATCTGTGTAAGTGAAAAAGATGCATTAAACTCTATACATTAATTTTTTTTTCGGAAATTGATAAATTTTATTTAGCTGACCCACTAGACGAAAGTTTGCAACTAAATACGAATTGCAAACATGATGCAAAAATAAGTGGTGAATTTAAAAAACTCGAAGGTTTGAATGAAAACTGCAATACAAACAATTATAGAAAAAGCACTGAAGGCGCTGCAGCACAGAAGTAAGTCAATTTTAATTATATCTGAATTACATTTCATGGTTTAACGGATCATTGATTGTTAGTGATTACAGAATGTCAGTTGAAGATAAATTGACCTTATCAATAATTATTCATTTGAATTTATGTTTATTTAACGGCAAATTAAAATGATTTAGTCAATTGTAATTTGAAATCATGCGAATAATCAAGATTTGATTATATTCTTACTGGTTGCAAATAAAGCGATAACTTATGATATAGTCATATAATTTATTAATTTGTGTCCTTATGTTTTAACACTCCATTTGTATGCTTCACTCAGAGTTTTGGACTAAAGTTTAGAGATCTGCTTGCTCGAATACCTATGAAGAATTTATTACTAGGATAACTATGTCTTTTTCCTGCATCATTAAACTTAAAATGTATTTCATAATTTTTCTATTTTCTTTTCTTTTCTTAAATTCAATATCTTATTATGCAGCGACAATCAGTTCGATTTTTTTCCTCCAGTTACAATAAGTAGAGCATTTGTTCAGGTTTGTTTGCCACTTTCGGTTTCTGTATCACAAATCTCTCTTATTTTTAAACCCCACCATCTTCCCTAATTTACATATTTGCTATTTCTATTTGCATAAACTTTATGGTATAATTTTTATATTAATAATATATAGTGTTGCCTTCTTTTTAAGAAATAGAACCATGAACAATTATTTTTTAGGTTCTACGTCTAATTTGCCACTCTTTTATTATTGTTTTTAGACTATCCTGATTTTCAGTTCTCTGCACTGATAATCATGCGATGTGTAATCATGTAACTAAAAGTTATGTTGCTTTTACATAAATATTTTCACAGAATTCTAATTTAGTATTTTGATATTCTATTTTAGAGATCATCTAAAATGAGCTATATGTTACGTTTACTATTCTCTTAATTTATTCTATAGTATTTAAAAGATGCGTAAGACATATTAGCTGGAGTCGAAGCGTGGCCGGATCCAGCTAACCTATATAATTCGTTTGTTCAAAACTTAAACCTCCGAAAGTTCTTAAACACGCATTTTATCTATGTTAATCCAAAATCTTGGATATCGAAAGTCCTTATCCATTGCTTTGAAATTTTGACCCAACATTGCATTCGAATACGCGCATGCACGCGCATTGCTATTATTTATTATTAATTATCATTTATTATGATTTATTAATTTATTAATAAATATCATTTATTAATTATCATTTATTTATTATTATTTATCATTATTTACTATTTATTACTACTTATTACGCAACAATTATAAACCAATAATATCTATAAAACAAATCTAATGATAAATTTATTAACGTAAAAGAGGAGAAAACGATTTAAAGAGCGAAAAACCTGAGTCGGAGCATTAAACCGCTCTCGCTGACATCCCTATATAAAGTGATAGAAAAGGGCGGCTTTATTAGCGCATGATGATGATTGCACCTTTTTGGCCCTCGACAGTCGACATTGATCCTAGTTAATGATTGCAAAGGAATGACTTTGGAATAAAGGAATAAATAATAACATTGATTGTTGATAAATATTGGATCATTGGTTTAACAGGAGTTTTTTTTTTTCTTTTCTAACCGTATCTCTTAATTTAACCTTATTCGACCCACATCATTCGTTCACGTTTATATTAGTCGTATACATCTAGTTCTAACCGTATATTTTACTCGGGAAAAAAGTATTGAGAGAGAGAAAGATGAGAGAATAAAAGAAGGCGGGGTCAATAAACTCCGCCGCCTCACTTACTTCTAGTTTTCACGGACGTGACACTTGAAAAAAAGTATGTTTATATAAGAGCACGCGCCTATTCGAATGCAAGGATGTTTAAAAATTTGAAAGCAATTGGTGAAGAACTTCTGGAGATCCTTGAGGGAACACAAGTTGCATTTACATTTTTATTTACATAGACAGACTATTTCATACGCCTGACTGGCTCACATAACATATTTTATAATAACTCACAGAAAAAGAGTGAAGATGTTTTGATTGCTTGAATTGAACCATGTATTTGTTTCTCTTTCAAAGTATTTCTTAAACTAAGATTTTTTTCTTTTGAAAAGGTTGGGCCTGGATGATAGAATCAGTCCATTATTTGTAATAAGCTAACACCTAATCATTTCCTCTTTTACCTTTCAGTTGCAGTTCAACTTCAGAATTCAACTTTAAATTTGCTCAGATTTTTTCTTCAATTCTTAGCATTGGATATTTATTATTGATCCAACATTTATCAGTTAAAATTGTTTCCAGCAGTGCAAAAAGTGCATGGTGTGCATCGGTCGCTCATATCAGGCGAAGATGCCACAGTGGAGGCAATAATGGATCAACAAAGGGATCGGCATTTCCGCGCAACTATTCAAATGGTTAATATTATAAAAAATTTATATTGTCATAATCCAGTGATATTAATATTAACTTCTACAACTTAATTTAATGAAACAGGAATTTCAGTAATTTCGAAAAAAAGAAACGGTGATCCTAAAATAATATCCTCAAAAGAAATTTTTGTGAACATTGAGACGCACATTTATAACAGTTATTTCTTAAATATCTTTTCGATTAATTTCAATCCTAATTTTTCAATTAATTGAATTTGAATGACATTCATCAGTTCCATTCCTGCAAGATTTCAAACTCTTTCCTCAAAATAAATTTCAGATACAATGTCAAATGAAAAAACACGTAAATTATCTATTCAAAGCATTGCACCTTTGAGACATCGAAGAACAAGAACAAAGCTGCGAGGTATATGTGTTTTTGCAACAGATTTTCTTGATTTCCCATAATGTTCAGTATGTTAAAAAAAAAAAAAAAAAATACAAGCTTTGATATATGCAAGCTTTTTTCTTTTATGCATACACGAATAATAGCAATATCAATATAAAGCATAGTTTTTTGACAAGAGGAAATTTAAAGATAAAATAATATAATTTTGTCCAAATCTTTTTTTTAAGACGGTATCATGCTGTCGAATCCATCGGCTATAGTGCCACGTGAGCAAGCGTTTTACATCTATTACATGAATAGACGCCAAAAGAGATTGCAAGAAGAATTGGAGGATAGCGTTATGCATTATAAACGAAAACTACAAATGGTAGTTGAGGATGCTGTATGGCATTGCAAAAGAAATCAGGTAAATTTGAAGTTAAATTTACTTTTTTTTTTCTACTCCATATGCCTTTAACTCCGTCTTAAAAATCTGACGCTTGATATAGGGACATGGGACAAAGATTTTTCGAGCATAGTTTAATTTTGCATAACATTATTATAAATAGGGAAGACTTTCGTAAAAAAAGTTCTAATCTTTTTTTTTTTTTATTGTTGCTCTTTCAGCTTTGGGATGCCATGTTAGAAAAACATGTGACAAAGCGTGAAACCATTGAAATGACCGAACAATGGAAGCTATTAGCACGTCACAGTCATGATGTAACCTCAGTATTACGGCTAGCACTTTCAACATCTCTTACAACTACAGATTTGGATAATTTATTGGGTTATGTTAAATCTGAATCCTTGAATATATACGAACCATTATTGGATTCAGTAGTTAGCAACTTGAATTCTGGAAATTTCTTCAAATTACTCATTCAACATTTTGGTCTGCAGAAATGTCGATTATTCTGTTCATCTGTGAAGGAGGTATTTATTCTAAAAATTATCAGTTTTTATTAAACATATTATGATTTACGTAATATCTTCAATTTTATGAAAATTACAGCATAATTTTCGTATCAAACGTTTTAAGTTAGGCTTTTGAAGATCTTGTTGAATTTAATTTATCATTAAATGGCTATTGGGATTTTTGGTAGATGAATGGAGAAAATGTAACTGAATAATATGCAGAAACAAGCGAAAGGAAGAAACTTTTTTTATCATGAGTATACATCGGTTTTCATTATCATGAGTATACGGTTTGCAGATATTCCAAATCGGATCTTAAATTTTGATCTGGGATCTTCAAGTATCTATGAATTAATGACAAATAATATTTCTTTTATTTTTTAGTCAAATTAACTATTATTATGATTTCATTACGTTGATTTAAGATTGTTAATAGATGTAGGGCAGATTTTACGGAGAAAAGAAATTTTGTGTAGAAAAGAAAAAAGATTTTATGCAGAAAAGAAATATGTAGAAAGTTTTGGAAATCTGAATATTGACTATCGAATTGCGATACATTTGATATGTGTTAGATCTAAATCAGGTACTCAAAAATTGAGTGTTCATATACAGTACAAGATGTTTATTACAAATTATTCTGAAATTAATGTGCTGTTAATTTTCTTCCCAAATGTTTAAGTTCAATAAAATTGCATTGTAATCTCTATAGTTTTATTCAAATTCATGTTCCAGTTTGATTAGTAACTTGAAGATTGTTTTTGACGTTTAATATTGTGAGTGTATGAATCGTTTTAAAAAGTCTGTTTATGTATATTTCTATCTTGCTCTAAGATTAACAACTTTCATTTTGTCATTTGAAAAAGTTTAAATATTAAATTAGATTGTACGATAAATTTGCAGCATCTCGTAATCATCACTCCTGAAGCACAACAGGCCGTATTTCTTTTCACGACTCAAAATGATGAACCTTTACAGATGAAATTGCTTGCAAAGGTATTTTTTGTTCCATCTAAAAAGTGTTACTTTCTACCTTTGTTAGGAATGGCATTTTTTTTCGGATTATAAATGACATAAAGGAGAAAAATGAGGCGTTCCTTTCATTCTTTTTAAATTAAATTTGGAAATAAAAGAAACTTGATTCATGAAATTTGCGGATATAGACTGCTGTTGATAGATAAGGTTAAGGCCCCACTATTTCATTCGCTGTTGTGCTCATTAGAAATATTTTTTTAATAGATAAGGATGGTAATAATTATGGAGTTAATAAATTATGTAAAGAAGAAAAGCTATTGATTCTAAAAAATCATAATTTGAGTTTGGATTCTATTTATTGTTTTTTTTTTTTTTTTTTTTCAGGAGCGCAAGTGCAATGAATCTAGGTCATTATTGATGGAAGCAGGTCACACAGTGCGAGAGCAATTCGATGAATTAGTTCGTTGTGCTGCTTCTTCTGCTTGGATGAATTTGGTGCACATTAGCTCATCAATAAATTGAAATAATGAAGAGAGAGAAAGAAGTGGAATGGGTTTGTACTTTATGAATTTTGTGTGAATTGCAATTTTTCAAATTTTCATTCTTGGAATAGCTTGTCTTTTTCAGTCAGCTTTTTAGAATAAGGATTGTGTCAAGAAGTCAGTGAGCAAAATTAACAAGCTTTTTCTACTTATAAATCTTTTTGAAAGTTACTAAGGAGAATTGGATAATTTTTGTTTTAAAGATTGTAGAATATGAACATTAATTATGTATTGTTGTTTCTGTTATTGTGTACGAAGAATACAGTGTGCAGAAGAATTATTTTATATAGATTTTATTGAGTGCTGTAAATATTTAAATTTTATAATCGAAGTGTAACTTTAACTTTATATCAGTATGTTCCTTCGGACTAATCTTTGATTAAATAGAAATTCAATTGTCATAGTAGTGATAAAGTACTATGACAATTGTGTATCTATTTTAATTTTTTGCACACTGTATTTAGAATATTAGTGGTTACTGTTCAGTTTTTATTTTTTTTATCTTCAAACGGGTTCGATATTTTTGCTAAATTGCTTTATTATTCATACAGATTTTTAAAATATGCCTCAGTTCTATGCCTTAATTCTGTCATTTCGTTCTATTCATTGATAGAATACGGTTTTAACTATAACTTTATCAAATAATGGTTCTGTTAATATTTATGTATGTATGTAGCCAACGAAATCTATTGCTGTAATTTTATTCGATTTCATGCAAAAAATATTTCGTAGAAAAGCCATGATTGTATGATAAAGTTCCGGGTGTATCCTTTGTATCCTCCAACTCCTTCATATTTTTAATCCAGATGTAGAGAAAATTAAATGGCATCTTTTGTCATGGTTAGAAAGTAATCAAAAGATAATATAACAGTATAATTTTCAAGTATCTACTTATTTTGCTACCATCAAGTTTTTTATTTTGGAAAAAATTTTACTCAAACATTCAGTATCGTTGTTTTTTGAATTTTTTCTCATGTTTTTTAATTCTTATAAAATTAGTTGTTACGTTGTATTGTTATTTAACTGTATATAAAAGCATTATCATTTTGAAAATGATTAAATTAAAGTAATTTTCGGTGATATCTGGGAAGATCATAATGCTTCTTCCTCAAATGCACATTATAGAATTATCATAGGAACTCGCAGTTCATCAAAACGATTTAACATCTCAGATTATTGATATTGCTATTTTCTTAATTACACAATTTTTTATATTGAATTGATAAGAGGCAAATACTGTTAGCATAGCAATAATTTTAGCTAAGATTGAGACGGATATGGAGAATTACAGAAAGTTAACACTTATCAGCAACATTTATCGCTTTGATTTACAATAAAATTTGCTTTCTCAATAGTGAGTAATTGTTAACTTTTTACTTTTTTAACTTTTTGCTCTTATTTATAGTGGCTGAATCGATAACGGATTATTAGTCATTACTATTATTAATCATTACCAAAGACGACCGTAAATACGATATATGGATTTTTAAAAAAATGGGAATTATGTTGTAAAGATTGTTTCAGCTGTTATGTGAGAAAGAATCATGCTAAGAATCATATTTTAAGACAAATAATTGAAAAGTTGGAATACTTTCCACTTTCAAAAAATGATAGCAATTGATATCACGTACTGTTAGCATTCAAAAATTGGCAACAATCCGTATAGAGTATTTCAGTTATGAAAAATAATCCGTTATGCAACATTTCGTTTCTGAGAAAATCGACAGAAAAATTTCAGTTCTGGAAAACAAAATCCGATATAATTTTTCGTCCACAGGATGTGTTCGAAAATTTCAATACTTTAAAGCAGATTTGTATTGGATTCAGTCACTCAATCTTATTAAACAATTTTATTTAAGTGAGAAATTCTTCAATGTTAGAAAATACCAATTTCTTAGTCACTGGTAAGTTCAATAAAATTAAATATAAATTTTCCGGAAACTTCAAGAATTTTCATATCTGTTCGATAATTTTTTAGTTGGCTTCGTTTCGATAGAATTTTGGAAAAGCTATATTTTTGAAATCGCAAGATTCATCCAATTACTTTGCTCAATTGGCATTGTAATCTTATACTGTAGAAACTAACGGGAGGTATTTTGATTAGACTATCAACTGGTGATAAGAAGGTATTATCAATATGTTAATAATAGCAATAAAAATTAATAGTAATAATGATGATAATAGTACGCAATATTAATAGCAATAATAATATTGAACGATTAAAGTTTCTTCTTATTGCTCATTGATGGTGATAAGATTATGATAATTAGGACAGAAATATTAGCTATTTCTCGCCTCGTAATAAAGTAATTAAATAAATGGACTGTAACAGCAATTTGTGGGAAGGGATGCTACAATTAATGTTATCTTTTCATAACAGATGAAAGTTGACGGCAATTCATTGACAATTTTTTCATCTTCAATGTCATACCATCCACTAATTCTCATCATTTTTCTCTCACTGAATTTGAATTGAAACTCAAGCAGATGCTTCGTCAATCCATTCTTAATAGAAAATATTTTTATTTCAGAAATAATAGTTTCATAAATCATTCGGATACTGTTTTTTCATAGATTAGCCGCTGTAGAATTAATTATATCATGAATTTGATAAAATTTGTGATGACAAAGATTCTATCAAAATCTTGTTGTCGCAGTGTATTTTTGAGTGAGTTCTCAGTGAAATTTCACGTCATTCTTGCACAAATAACGTGAAATGATTATAAAATAGAGTTGGTTGTTTGTTAAGATTAGAAATTGCGCGAAAATATTTCAATTTTTAAACTCATAAATTGCAACAGATTCCAGCAACAATAATTGTAAATATAATAATAACTATTGTTAATAGTATGTATTTGTTTGTTATAATGGCAGGAATGAATTTTGTATTAAATTGCCATATATCATTCACAATTCTCCATTTCTCCTGTCTAATCTCTTTTATTCCTGTTGTTCTCTTTTTATTCTCTATCTCCATCATCAGCAACAATAATTGAAAATTATGATAATATATATATTAACAATAATAGGAAGAGGATTTGCATGGGCTAATTTGATGGAACAAAATTACATACCATACTAATTTGTCATTCAAAATTTAAATTTATCCAATCCATTTATGATCATACAATATAATGGGATAGAACGCAAAATGACCTTTTTCATTTTTAAGATTGGAATTGAAATTTTCTGTCAGATTGAAATTAGTATACAAATTATTTTCTTCAATCAAAAATTTAACGGTGGAAAAATATTCACCCAAAAATATAGGACATAACAGAGGATATAAATCATATACAACTCAAAAACGATTGTATTCATTATTTTTGTTGATTTTTTGTCTGATCATCAAAAAATTTCATGGTAATTTAAGTTTTTTTTTTTTTTTTTCGCAAAATTCTCTCATTGAATCATTTTAGCAATTAAAGTTTATGATATAAATTCCGAATCTCAACGTCGTTAATTTTTTTCTCACCATATTATTTGAGAGAAAATTAGTTGAAAAATAACAAGAAAAAAAAAATGTAAATTTATAAGAAATTGTAAAGAAAGAAAGAGGGGATAGAAGGAGAAGTAAATTTGATTAAAATTTGATGATTGTTGACGTTTGTACAGTTAGTTCGTTACTCAATCATCCAGCCAAACCTGTTCCTCCTTTCTTCTCCTCCTAACTTTTCTCAATCTTTCATCCATCTTAACTTCCATCAGCTTGCCCATTTTCGAGACCTAATTTAATCGCAACATATAGATTGAGGTGAAACTGGATCCACTCGTCGTGAGGTAAGAATGAAGGAGTTCATCTTCATTCCTTTCAAGTGGTCTATTTCCACAGTATTTCGTTTCTGAAGTATTATGAGGTGAGGTCAAATTTAGTAGATGAAATGATGGCACTACTCATCGGCCTTAATGTTCGGATATTTCATCAATACTTTCAATCATTTATTATAACTAAATTAAATATTTTATATAAAAGTTGTGGAAAAATTCAGGAATTTCGGTTTGATCTAATATTTCAAAGTGGAAAAGAGAAAATCATTTGCCAGAATTTTATTGTATTATCTATTTTTCCGACTAATCCTGAATGCGAATTGGATCAATATTTCTTCTCTTTCAAAGAATTTCAAATTTATTTTATTCTATAAATGTCAAAATACAAAAATGATGATTTTTTTCAAGTACTTGAATCATTCGAGAAGAAATTTAAAGATTGCGCAAAATAGATTGTTGTAGAAAGACGTGACTGTTTCATCAATGATAGCTATTTCAAATTCATGTAAAATCGAAATTTTCGAAGTATAAAATAAAATCGAAATTTTCGAAATATAAAATTTTTTAATAAATAAATTTTTATTATTTGAGATCAAAGGTTACAGTTGCAATAACGTGTAGTTGAAAATGAATGAATTTGAAGCGGATATTCGTTGAGAAATTCAGCTCTATTGGATTAAGATTTGTAATATTTCAATTTTAACAAATAGTATCCCAGTTGAATGGACTTATTTCTTGACTTGACTGAAACATCGATAATGAAAGGACAGTTTGAGGACGGTTGAATGGGCTGATTGAAGGACAAAGATGACATTCGATGAGTTTTGCTGTTGCTTTTCCAGGTGTATGCATTATGTACAGTTCCCTCATCTACTATTTGTCAGATTTTAAATTTCAATTGTTGTCATTCCAATTTCAACCAAATATTTATCCAATCTAATCTCACAGACATTTCTCTTCTTTTCTCTTCTCTAAATTTAAATTTTATTTATAAAGATATCTATCTCTTTATAGGTACAGTTGTATTAATACCATCATATTATGTTTATTCGCTTCTTTTCATTTCTGCCCCGTCGTATTGTCCATTATCATCAAAATTATTTCAGGAATTCCCGGATATATTGGTATCTTTCAAATATAACCGCATACTAAGCCTAACTTTTATAAATTTTTCTGAATAGAACCATATAATATTACTCTTAACATTGTTTTTCATCTTTCTGAAGATCCATCGACAATATTTTCACATTTCTTTTTTTTTTTAAATTTATTTATTGATAGGTTTAATAAATAGAGAGGATATTTGTAATGAATGCTTATAAATGGCAGATCTCATCGTAATAACTAGTTTTATGATATAATATTTTTCCAATTTTTTGATTTGTCCTATTTTAAAAGCACTCATTTTAAGGAATCAAATTTAGTACAATTTAATCTGATAACTTTAAACAAGTTTCATCTTTATGTAATATGCCCATTCTTATTATATGATAAATTTTGTGACATAATGATATATATATAAGCTTTAGAGAATTTTTAAGGTAAACATGAAATTGAGTTGAAAATAAATGCACAAGTGGTAAATGTTGATCGAAATATTTGGAAATTCATGGAATATTCATGTAATTGTCTTGTGAATTAATTAATGAATCAATTATCAATGGTATAATAATGCCCGTGATTATTAATCACCAACCATTATCAGATCTTGTTTATTTTACTACAAATATTAAAGTACTAATTTTTAATTCGTTTCCAGGCAACCGACAATGCAACAACAACTATTTTTATTCCTCTTTGCAACGAAATTAATCGAAGCGCAAAGTCCGAATTATTCTCTCGAATGTCAAAGGGCAAATGCAGCATGTGAAGAGAATACGGATTGTGTACATCGATTAGCTGTACTTCAGTCTACTTGGTAAAAAATCTCAAATTTTGAATAAATAATATTGCAAAATAATTGACAATAAATTTTAATAACAATAAATTTAAAATTTCAACATTTTAACATAAATTTTAAATTTTTTCTCGCTGCACAAGCATACGAAGGAGGAAAATGCGAACATTAGATATGTAGTATGGGGCATTTCTTATCTCCAAATTATTGTCAAGATTTTAACCACTGCAGTTTAAATCGAGACTTTCTTATCAATTACTGCGAATCTGACGTGTGTTGCGTCAGAATGTAATATTTTGGTATTTAACAATTTTTTTAGATGTGAATGATTTGTTAAATGTGATATGAATGTGCTTTCAGTATATAACAATCATGTGAATATTATATATCTCGAAGTCAACTTCCGACGTTTTTCTTGATTTAAAATTTACTTTAACGATTTAATCGATAGAAATATGTGATTATGTTCACCAAACCACATAAACAAACAATACTCCACATTAAAACTAAAATTTTAAAAATAGGACGTAACCTTATCAACACCAATGATTTTATTGGCTCACAACATAAGCAGGACCAGCCAAAAAATCCTCCCGAAGTAGTGTGACATAAAATTATTAGCAATTGAATGCATAATGAATAATTACTGATAATGTCTTTTTCCTCTTATCTTTTCTTTTGCTTGTATTTTACTAAAACTGATCTTTTATTAGTCGACAATTAACTGCGAGTTTTTATGATCTTTGTTCTCTAAAAGTAAAAATTGTCATTAATCTTCAATGGGAATTTCCGATTTTTTCATAGAAAAGAAATGAAAATAGTTTAATTTTTAATATTTCTTCATGACTGCTAATCATTGGAATACCTGATGAAAATCGTGAAATTCAATTGCATCATTTTCATTTATATTGCATACATTCGATTGATTATTTCTTTTTCTCTATTAATAGACAAATATATAGTTCGTTGAATTTATGTCATTTATAAAATATTAATTTATCAATTTAGCCAAACTTTGGCCAAATATTTTTTTATTCTTATAGAGAAATTGAGAATAAATGAAGTTGTTAGGCTTATTTTAACAAGAATGACTATAAGTTATGCTCGTAATAATGAAAATCTGAATCATTTTAGTAGTACATAAACTGAGTTTTAGCTCTTTAAATAGCTTTTTTTTGTTATTGTTAAAATTTGCTTAAAATGTAAGCAAATTCTTTTGAATTACTTATACACCATGGATAGTTTACATTATCAATGGTATGAAAATATTTGTGTAACAAACAAACAGAAATGAACTGTTGGATAAATGAATGGATAGATGAAAAGGTTATTATTAAAATATTCCATTTTTAGAGTATTCCAGGTTAAGCCACTTAAAAAGTCTTCTAATTTGAGCTTAAATGGCAGAAAACAAAATAGTTATCTTTGAAAACAGAATTTTAATTTAAATTGAATCTAAAATTAGAAAAATATTGGACAATGGCAGAGAAGTGCGAGAGGGTGCACTAAGAGAAAGTTGATTATTGTTCTGGAATCAATTGGATCTTTTAAGAAGAAATTTCATAAATCAGCACGGATTTATTAAGTCATCAGAATTGTTCGGTGTTTTAGCGAACACATCTCGGGATAATAGTAGTGCGGGATACAGCCATATGTGGAACTGCAACAATACAACTTGAAAATACACCTGCAATTTACTTATTTCCACCGAAAAAGTTCTCGTTTGATGCGAATTTCAGCTATAAAAAAAAGAGCGGAAAAACTTCCTATAATTATTCTTCCTGTATTTATTTGACAATGAGATTGGCAGCTTATTGATCTTGTGTTAAATTATCGAGATTAACGCTATGAATCAGAGAGTATAAAAACTGAATTTATCATAAAAAATTATCATTAATTAGTATTAGCTGTTTCGTTTGAACAACAAAGCATAGATTTCCTAGACTTAGATGATTTTTGGCCAGGTTCAAAAAAAAAGAAAGCCAGATTTCATTGCTAGCCTTTCTAAACTTTTTTTGTTCTAAATTTTTTTGTAAACTTTTGTGTGAAACAAAATTTAAAAGAAGGAGGTCGTTTTTTTTTTTTTTTTTTAATTTGATCTACAAAAAGAAGGGCCAAAAAAAAGAAAACTTTATTGATTTTAATTATTTTAATTTTAATTTCATTACTTTTAAGTGCTTTAAATTTTATTATCTTTAATTACTTTATTTGAAATAAATCTAATGTCTTTTATTTAGCATTAAGGAAAATTCCTTCCTATTTTGATTTAAGTCTACCAGAAAATTTTACAAGTGACAACTTATACCAATTACAAATTAATCCAATTGATTAAATGATTGGTTAATTACAAAAATAGTCATGAACGATATCATGCTAAATTTGACATTATCCATCCTCAATCTGATTTATCATCGATCAATGTCAGATATATGAGTGGAAGATATTATAATGGCAGGAAATACCGGTATTGTCGATACTTATGATAACATGGATATTTCAAGAATCATTTACTTCTTTATGTTTACTTCAAGAATTAACTTAAACTTTTTTTCTGCCTCTTTTCTCTTTGTTTATAATTTTTTTGAATTATATTTCGCTCATATGAATTATTTGAATTATATTTTGTTTTGCGTAACCTGTACCAGCACATTATTTCAGTGTAACTTCCCACGCACGTGAGTTTCCTTCGATTTTTTTCTTCCTCAATTGCATCAACTATGAATGAAAAGTTCTCCAAGATTGTATTCAATAATTTTGTTGTTGAATGAAAACAAGAAGAAATTATATATTTATTGTTATTATTTAAGTAGTGCAAAATAAAATATTGAAGAGAAAATGGCATTGAAAAACTTATTTGTTAATGATAATTAGAAAATTTTGAATAATTAGGAAGGGAAAGAATAGATTAGACGAAGTCATAACAACGCATTCATTTATCGTACACTTTCAATGACACTTAAAATGAATGAATTCATTTGGATGTGAATATAATAATGACATGCATATATTTCGTTCAACAATGAAAATGTTGTAACATTTCAAAAGTTTGATTTAAAATTGAAAAGCAAATTATGAGCCTGAATGCTTAATTTTAATCTATTGACGAGGAATTGAAATTTGAAGAAATTCAAAAATTCTGTACTATGTTAATTGTTGCTTAATAAAAACAAGCCTTTATCATTCATTTATTTCACTTCACTCAACGCTCAATACTTGAATTTAACAGTTTAATTTATTTAACATATTTCTCTGGCATATTTCTATACAATCCTCTCAAGTTTTATCAGAAATAACGTAAATTTCATTTTTTTTCTTTTCTATTTTTTTCATCCAAATAATTCATAAACTTTGCTTCTTTTAATTCTGCTGTCTTATCTTATAATAAAAGCAGACGATTGTTCTATTCTGATAAAGTAATCCTAAAAATAACAAATCATAATTCTTCAAAATAGCCGTCGATTCCTTTGATTTTTCCATCAAATTTGTTAGATTTAATTTGCTTTTTATCAGAAATAGCATTTGAATGAATGCATAATTCAATAGTCACAATCCCGCCAATGACATTTCAATAATATTATTCTTTTTCTGGCAAGACTACCAACAGATTTTTTTCATTTTAATTCATTTTTAAAAGTTTCAGAATCCTCGTTAGATTTGTCATGGATTGGAATTATTATGGATGTAATTGAATTTGAACCTCTGAAATCGAAATTTCGTAAAACTTCTGAAATCGAGATTTTTTTCCAATTCTTTAAACACCAAGACTCTTCAATGTCTGCTGGGAAATTTTCATTCTTGGCATTATATTTTATTTTTTGTCATATACCGCTTTCATCAAATAAAGTTTAAAATTAAATTCCAAGTTTTTGAATTGAAAAAAATTTTATGGGAAGATTTCAATTTCTTGTGGAATTAAATTGCCCTGTTCCTTTTAAAATTAAATTTATGTTCATTATATGAATACTGTAAATGTTTGATTTCTTAAAAGTTTTTTCTCTCAATGAGAAATTTGTCCGCCGTAAGCACAAAAATTTAAAAGCATTCCTTCGTGCAATGCTAAGCAATTGGTTTCTATTTCGTGTAATAAATTTTTTCTGATAAAAATATAATCAATTTGCAAATATTATGCGTTTCTTCTTCGAATCAGAAAACTACGTGACTTACGTCAACTACTTAGTATAATTAAAGTGATATATATAAATTAATTGGACGTAAAGAAATTTAATGACAAAATGAGCATTATTCTAACACTTAACTTGTTTTAAGACTTTTTCCTCTTACTTTATTCATTCCTTTTTGTTGTCTTCTCCATTATTTGAACACTTCATCTGCGAAACAAAAATGAGCGATAATATGAATGCTAATTCTACGATTATTTAGTGTGTCTAACGAATAAATGCATAAAGTTTATTAAAGTTCAACGAATATTTCACGAATAGTCTTTTTTGAAAATTGAGAGAAGAATGCATGAACTGCTTAATAGTGACCAAATGACCGGTGGATTGATTGACGGTAGGAAAATAAGGAAATAATTACTAAAAAAAAATGATATGTTACTAATTAATTACTTTTCAGTGTGACAAATACATGTCAACCGCAGTGCCGGAATGCAGTACTGAATTTATACCAAAATCGTTTGGGACGATCACTTCTACGAACCGATATTTCGTGCATTCCCGGTAGATACGAATTAGAATTGTGTAATTTAATCCCAAACAAATTGCCAGTTTATTGTAATCTAGCGAAACTAGCTTGTGAAGCTGATCTGATGGTAAGTTCACTTCAAATGGTTTTTTTTTTTCTATCAATAATTCTTGGTATAAAAAAAAATGATTTAATTTAAGATTTTAACAAATTTCTTTCGATAAATAAAATACTGTTCTGGTGATCGTTGCTTATTAAAGAGGAGCAGACAAAGATAACTTTTAAATCAGGTAATGTTAAATTAAGTTAGCGATGATTCTCAAGTGTTTCCATCAGTGAATCTAACCAAATCGTTGCTTAGTCACAGAAAGATCTAATCTAATTTGAACCAAGAAATTAAGTTTCGCCACTTTGTACTTAATTTTAGGTAAAGAAATTGGAAAATTTCATTTTTTAAGATTTTCACTTCAAAACATGAATAATTTATTAATACTCTGTAATAATTAATTATGTGATTGTTAATTATGCAAATTTATTGCTCGTATAATTTAGAAAATACATAAAGTATTCCTTCCGCGAAGTCGTGAATTTCCAATTTTTCCATGATCCAAAAATACTTCATGAATTTTTGAAGAAGAAATTCAAAAAAAGAAGGAAAAATTGAAAATAATTCACTGAAATAGAAATTAGCATTACACTTTTTAATTTCCATGTTCCATGTTCATAAAAATACACTAACACGAGATATGAAGAAACTTTTCGAAAATAGATTGGAAAATATAAGTATCAACCTATTTTATAAATGAATTACTTTTTTGTAGTAAAAAAAAAAAAAAAATTATGTTGATTAATCAGAAAAAATCGGTAATTTGGCAAATATTTCTGAGAGAACGCGAGAAAAATGACGGAAAGTTACAGAATTATAAGCAACCATAATTTTTTTTTCTTTTTTTACTACAAAAAAAGTAATTAAAATTTTTTTTTTTTTTGTTGCTACTCTGATGGTAAAATTTCAATTATTCTTCCAGCATAGGTATGCCTTATTTTCTAAAATTACTGATAAAATTGATATTTTTTTCCAATTCCTTTTAAAATAAAATTTGATTCCTTACTGTTATTATTTTCACACCTAACAAATTCCAGTAAATGATGATATAATGGATTTAATGTAATCGATTCAAACAATTTTATTCAACTAGTACTGAATTTCTTATTGAATGTTTTTTTTATTGCAGTTACAAAAGAAAAAAGAATACTTTCGGTATGATATCGAAATGATATTCTGATTCTTAGATGATCATATCAAAAAAATTAAAAATAATCTTAACATACCGTTTACATCCTTAAAGAGACTTATGGCATCGATCTTTTAAAATTCATTTAGAATTTTCTTATTGATAAATATTGAATTATGAATATTAAATTATAAGCATAAATTATTTAATACTAATCTATGTAGTTGATAATTATCACTTCATCATTTTTTAGTAGCATCGAAAAGTGTGATGAAATTTTTGTCTCAAAAGCTTAAATCAAGCTAACGAAACAATGAAAGAAGAATATGTGAAAATCATAAAGATTCTTGCAACTCAAAATTTTGTTCAAAATCGAAAATATTCGAAAAGTTTAGACAAAATAAAAGTCGAGAAGACTGTGAAATTATTTATTTAAAAAGCAAAAAAAGATAGATGAATTTAGTGAGGGCTTAAGTGAAATGTGAAATAATTCATCATTTGTTCAGACAGGAAGAATCATTTGAATCCGTTCTTTTTCGATTCTTTTTTTTCTTTTTTTTCGCTTTCTGCAAGTTTGTAATTTATTGCAGTGCAGTTCGCGATATGGAATATTCACATCGGAATGCGAAAGTGAGGCAGCACATGGTGATTGCAGCTTACGATGTCGTGAACTTTTAAATGACACGCTAAAAACGCAACAAGGCGCTGCATTCATTGATTGCACCTGCACCGATAAGGATGACAAACTTTGCCAGCATTTGAAAGATGTCATATTGAAATCCTGCATGACGGTATCAATTTCATCCTCAAATTTGTTATTTAATCTTTTATTTTTTTTTTTTTGCGAATTTTTTTTTTTCAGATTTGAAGGTTTTTTTACATTTTTTTTTTAACCTGAAAATTTCGTTTAATTGTTAGGCAAATTTTACTTAACAGTTTTTTAGAATTGTTTTTAATTTGTTCAACGTTTCTCTTTTTTTTTGCTTCAATTAATTGCTGTTCTTTAAGGTTACGCACTTCTATTCATTATCGTTTAATAATAAATTAATTATTAAGACTTGTGATTCTAAGCATCATTTCATCTATGTTCCTGAGTTTTAGAGGATTCTTCCCCAACTTCTCCCGAAATATCATTTTTTCCATTTCAGAATTCGAAGAAATTGACGCCACCCATTGAAAACAACTTGATATTCAAGAATACAGAAATCGAACGGAATACGATAATGCATGAAGATGATGATCGAGATGGCGGTCGAGTTCCTGTCATATCGCAATTTCTAATAATTATTTTACTCTGCACTTTATTATTTTTCCGGTGGTCTATTCCATTCTTTTAATTACTTTTCATGATTGCAAATCTTTCTTTTTTTCATTTTTAAACTTTAAATTTGTTTATCTCTTCAATAAATTCAATTTAGTATGAGAGATTCGAAATTTTGGAAAAATTTGAACTAAAATTTGAATTTTTGAAACTTTTTAAGTAAATTTTCAAAACAAAAAATTTCATGAAGTTAAAATACCGTGAAATTTTTTATTGATATATATATGTATTCATTATAATTATTATTTGACTGTGCATAACGAATTGAAAAATTGATCAGAACCAGTAATTAAATTGAAAAAGAAGTTGTAATTTTAAAAGTAATCATGATTTGTCGTAATATCATAATTATCATTTATCTTATTTTTACAATTTTAGCAAAACTAATAATCTCACTATATATATGTATCAATAATTATTAATAAGGGGATCATGCAAAATAAAATTCGACCTTTCATAATTTAATGATTATGATAAATGAATAGGACGAAAGCCAAGATATAAATTTCTAATTTTTTTTTTTTATTTCAATAACTACAATGCAGTTACAGTAGCAAGATGATAGAGTTGCAAAATTATGGTCATTTTTAAAATTACAATTTCCTTTTCATTTTAATTTGAGGCTTTTCAGATTAGTTATATCGCTTCTTGAATTGTACTTACAAAATATTGAATATTTTTGTGATTATTATAATCTTTCATATTTGTCCTTTTTCTTTAAAATCCAGAAATTATTATTCTATCTTTCTTTCTTTTCAAATAATTGTAAATTTGCTTTCATCTTCATTTTTTCAAATGTGATACAAATTTTACACTGTGTTCCTTTTTTTCATTTTCGATATTTTTGTATATTCAGTTTATAGCGAAATAAATGACTTCAAAAATTTTTTTGCACAAAATTTCAATTTCAAAAGTTCAGCTTTTCAATAACTTCCATATTCGGTCATATTTTCTTACGAAAAATTTTTGGAATTCATTAAACTATCACTTGTTTATTCCGCATGAGACCAACTATACGAATCTGAATCTTAATTTCTCTGTGTCATAGTATTAGATTATAATTATCAATCAAATTTCGTTAGCTAATTATCACCAATTAAAAGAGGAAAAATAGAAAAAACACAAGCGCTATAAGTGAATGTAATAATTTACTTGGATTTTTTTGAGAAAAAAGAGATCCATTTTGCTTGAAATTTTAAATATTTGATAACATCACTTAATGATTACAGTGATATTCATCAAATTCACTTATTTCTTACTTCACGAAATAAAGGTCGAAAGTTTCCAAATATCTATGAAAAAAAAAAGAAAAAAAGGTTCTTATGCCTAAATTTGTATCGTTGCGAGAAGATTGACAAAAAAAAAAAAAAAGGAAACTTTGAAATCATTTTGATCTCATGATGATCAGAACACAGAAAAAGAAGTGGCATGTGAAAACATGATTCATGAAACAATCGAAGAATTTGTTTCGTCTACAAATTTGTCGAACTTGTTTGAATTTTCATTTGTGAGAGTTAGATATTATATTGTTTAAGGAAAGAAGAATTTACGAAATATTATGAATTAATTTCGAAAATTCAAATTTATAATAACTGAGGGTAACAACTGAAATATACAATTAAAATTACAAAATTAGTATGTAAATGGAATGTAACAATTAAAATATGCAAATTGAAATTACGAAATTAAGTGAAGTAAAGTAAATAACTTCGTTTGCTGTTAAAATTCTATTTATCTCCTTCCGTTCTCAACTTTTATATCCCCGATCGATAATGAATTAGGTATATGCCCAAAAGAAATAAAATCAAATATTTCATTTTCCAGCCAAAATTCAGGTCATAAATTCAGGTTGAAACCGAAAATTTGCATGAATCTGAGCTGCTATAAGAGAAGCAAGAATTGTTTTCAGCAGTATTTTCAGTAATCAGTAAAGGTGAAGGATGGCTGATCAAAGAAAGCGGGTTGATCGCGAAATATCTGGGATAAATGCCAGGATAAGGGCAAAAACGAAAGAAGTTGAAGGTCATTTGCCATCAAAGGAAGCGATAGCTTCAAAATCGAAAGAACCTCCTACCGAATCATTGTTCACAGATTCAAGTACGATAATCACAAATCAGTAGAATTTTGCAAATCTTCCAGTTTAATATTTATTTTGCAAAAAAAAAAAAAAAAAAAAAAAAAAAAAATAAATAAAATGACGAATTACCAAAAGTTTACAAAAATTTGCTCTCCGATTCCTTTTAAATATTAAAAGCATTCCTTTTAGACATGTAGTTTCGGAGTTTAGAAGAAAATACATATTTCAATTGGCAATATCAATCTAAATTTGAGATAGCTTCAGAATCAAAATTTTTATCTGATTTATTTAAAAAAGCTCATAATGGCGTTGCTTTTTTGCTGCACAAATTAACTTCATTTTAAAGGAAGACGACTGATATCAATTGTCAAACAATTTTAAGAATTGTCCAAATTCTTAGCTATTAAAAAATATTGGAAAAGATATCAAACCACTCTGCATTATGATTTTTTTGCTAATCTTTGAAAATGTTAGAAAAAGATTTTCGGTTTGATAAGACAAATGATTGTTGGACGGAATTCATTAATTCGAAGCAATGTTTCAGTTTACATTTATTCTTATAATGATTGCAAGGAAAATTAAAAAATAAAGTCCAAGAAATGCTGGACGAGTGTAATGCCATATATTGGATAATCCAATGATTTCTAATATAACATTCTTTTAAATTATAGTTTACAATCTTTTATTGCTTGCAGCACTGTATTTTTAAACTTCAAGTAAACATTCGTTGAAAAAATTGAATTGGAATTGACAATAATTACAATTAATTATTACCTAATTGTTTATAGCAATGTATTCCTCGGATGCACCAAATTTGAAACATAAAAAAGCAAAACATGAGATAAATCGAAATGATTTAATGAAAGCAAACATCACACCATCACAATCACAAATGGAAATTGCTCGAGAACAAGAATTAAAAACGGCGTATGAATTTATTTTATTTTTAGTAATGCATTAATGGTGCTAAAACAGTAATGCAATTTCGTATGTACTGATTCAGTGTGGAATAATGCAATAATTTAGTAATCAGTATTTTAATAACGTAGTAATTCAATATGCAGTAATTAAACAAGATCGTAATTTAATAATGCAGTAATGTAATAGCTCAATAATGCACTAATACGTTTTTATTATATTTAATTATATTATAATTATTATTATATCATAAAAATATAATTTAGTAATTCAAAATGTAATAATTTAATAACGCGATTATTTGGTAATGTCATAATTCAATAATGAACTAAAATAATAATTTATAATGTAGTAATGCACTTTTTTTAGGAATTCCAGAATCCCTAATTAGTGCTAATAGTCTCTATACAATTTGAGATATTCGGGCAATTTTTTAATAAGGATTTTAGAATTTTGCAGATCAAGAAAAAATATTTCAAGTTTTAATTTTTAAGTTTTCGAAAATTTCTCTTTAAGTATACTTATCGTTTCATATAATTCTCCATAATGACGACTCTTGTTTGTCTATAAAATACATTTTTAGCGCGCAAAAAACGGAAATGCAATTAACTTTGAAAACACAACATAAACCAGCAATAAATCAGGAACAATTTGATAAAAAGCATGGCTATCGACGGGTAAAAACGGAATTGTTTGAATTTTCTCAATATTATTGCTCATCCTAAGTTCCATACGATAATAAATTGAAATAAATCAATTAAGCATATTTTTGAAAGATTTAATGGAACAAATATTTAAAAAACGATAAATAATCTCTGAATTTTGAATATCTCACATTCAAAATATGAAGAATTTAATTTAACGCGAAAAATTATTTTCCTTTTTCTTCTCTGTCAAACATCTAAGTTGAATTCTAAATTTGCAGACTGATTTATCGTTAGCAAGGAAGTTATTTTACCAGATAAAAATTATGAAAACATGGAGAAGTCTAGAATGGATGAATTTCTTGAAGGTAACTATATTCTACGTCTAATTTACGTGATTCTGTTTATGTTTCTAACGTATAATTGCGTTCATCTGTAATCGTCAACAAATTTATTGCATGAAATGAATTTATTATCAAACAAGTGAATGAAATTCAGAGTCGATTACCGATCATAGGTTGGCTTCCAGCATATAATTGGCATGAAGATTTATTGAGAGATGTTGTCAGCGGCATTATGATATCTATTATTTATATCCCGCAAGGTTCATTTTCATCAATTTCACTTTATTTATTTATTGTTTTCAAACTGCTCATGCCGCCACTTAAAAATGATACTATAAAACATAAAACTAAGCAAATAGTTGACCTTTGGCGTAGAGATCATCATTTCTAGGCCTCGCATATGGTCTAATGGTTGGCACACCGCCGATATATGGTATTTATACGGGTATCGTAGGACCATTGATTTATATATTTCTTGGAACTTCACGACATGCATCTACCGGTTATGATCATCTAATCTAGATAATTTACATCTCCGAATCGTAAAATTTAATTACTTCATTTCCTAGCTTTCAACTCATTTAATTTTCAATATTTCAATGAAAGAGAATAAAATGAGACGAATTTTCCAGGTGCCTTTGCAATTGTTGCCATGATGGTTGGATCAGTAATTGAGCAATCAGTAACTGAATCAGGGCAGATATATAATGAAACGGATCGGCTTTGTTGCTCCGAAATCACTCAGAAACCGGATGCCGAAAAAGCCATTCAACTATCATCATTGATTGCATTTTTCGTCGGTGTTATACAGGTCATCGATAGAATCTTTTTAATTTTTTCCTATTTCTCACGAATTTTTTTATTTTAGAAAATAACTATTGGAATTTTTGGGTTTCATGATTTTCTAATCTAAAATATAAAATGCTTTCAAGGTTATCTTGGGATTTTTACATGCTGGCTTATTAGCTGTCTGGTTATCTGATCAGTTAGTGGAGGGGTTGACAGCTGGTGCAGCGGTGCATGTCTTCGTCAGTCAAATTCAAACAATGACAGGTGTCAGGAATGTGCCACATACATCCGAAATGTTTGGAATCATTCGAGTAACTTTTTCAATTCCAAAATTTTTGCTGAAATATGCATTTTTGCTTTCAAAATTATACTGCAAAGTTGCGAATGACATTCAAGCAGAATATCATTTTTTTTATTTAATTAATGATTGATTTCATTTATTCGTCTTGCTTCATTATTGCATTATTTTTCTCAATCAATCAAAATACCTTAAATTGATATCATAACATCATCTCAAATATACCAGTCATAATTTCAAAAATATTAATAATTTTGTGATACTGTAAATTTCATGGATTGCGAAGCCAATCTTGTAAAGATTTTATTCAAGCACGCAATTACTGTCTTATTTATCATCATCTTTATCATAATCTTCTGAATATTAATCTCTCATATGAGCGTACGTAAACTCACATTTATACATATAACATATATCATATATACGTGTACGCAGATACGTATGATTATGGACGCAGCTAATGCATGCCCGGAATATTGCAGTATTTATGAGAGTTACTTGAAAAAGGAGGATAATTCATCCTTCTGTGCTTCAGTTCACGATTTGTTTTCTTCGGAATATTCGTACACTTCAAATTCACACATTCCTTTGTACCGTTATTTGTATTCTCTGCTTGTTGATATCGAAATTAATCATTGATCCGGTTCTTAAACCTTGGATGAAAACTAAATTTCCAATGGAATTCTTACTGGTAAATCACTGCTTCTTTTCAACGATTGAAATATATTCATTTTATTACTTGAGTAACTATCTATAAACTGGATGGTTTAAAACAATCTTTAATTTCTTGTGAAATTAACAGATGATTTAAAAACATTAGTTTTGTTCGGCCTGCAGTTATATGATGATAGATTTATATTGATTATTCAAGAAGTCTCAGGACTATTTCATTCAATTGTTCCGCAAAAAATGAGGAAAAACGAAAATTTCTAGTTTCAAATACTACTTTAAAGTTTTAATGTGAGGATTTCATGAATTAGATGTAAAAAAACAGCAAAATGTTTAAAACTCGACTGCTTCTAATTTAGCAAAAAAATTCAAATTTTTCTGTTTATGGCAGTAATTGAAAATTAGAAAATTGAAAAATTAATTGAATCTTTTTTTTCCTAATTAATTATTCTTTCGCAGGTAATATTTTCTATCGTCTTATGCTACCTTGCAACTGAAACAACATTAGATTTACATTTACATATTGTTGGCGATATTGATGCCGGAATGCGTGCACCATTTCTTCCGGATTTCGGCAAAACCGGAGAAATCATTTTTTCTGCTTTTTCAATTGCAATTGTATCATTTGTTATACATATTGCACTCGCAAAACTAACTGCGAAAGAATATAACTATCAAATTAACGTTAATCAGGTAAATTGTTTCTTTTGGAACGTCATTTGGCTATTAAACTGAAAAAATTATTCCTTAAAGCAATCAATTCAATTTACTCTCCTCATTGACAAAATGCTCATTGTTTTTCGTAATTTTTGAAATATCAACATGATTTTTAACGGTTAATAATTCTTCGTTGAATTATTTCGATTTCATAAATCACTAATTATTATTGAATGCGTTTTCCTTAACTTCCGTAATTATATATTTTTTTAATATAATTTTTTTAATTTATTAAATTTCAATTTTCCTGATAACTTTTAAAAGGAATGGCTGGCATTGGGTACTATGCATATTGTCGCATCATTTTTTGGTTGTTTTGCTGGCGGTTCATCCTTAAGTAGGACAATAATAAGTGCAAAATTGGGGTCAAAGTCGCAGGTAAAAATATTCATGAAAACAGATTGGATCAGAAAAGCTAAAACGGAGATTACTGAATTTCTTATTTTCGGATTGATGAAAATTACGGTTTGAACGAAATGTTTTTCTAGAAATTCTCTGCTATATAATTTGATCATTTCGATCGTACGCTTGCAAAATATTCACAGAACATTTAAATTATTCCACTTTATATCTCGAGCATACTTTATCTTAATAAAATTAAATGAATAAATTTTTGTTTACAACGAATTTTGAAATTTGACTTTTCGCAAGCATCTGCCATCATTCGCGCTATTTTGGAATTAAATTTATCTTTTTTCAGTTAACAACATTGGTTGTAGTAATAATATTATTAATCATTGCATTCGGAGCTGCACCTTTATTTAAATATTTGCCTAAGGTATGAAGCAATAATATATCGGTATTACTTAAAAAAGTACAGAAATGCAAAAATGACAGATGGAAAAACCGATAAAATGAAATTTCACAGTTTAAATTTCGATATACAAATATTATAATTCTTTTAAAAAAGAAGAAATAGGAAGTGAGTGTAAATTTTCAATCGTAACTATTTACAATCAATTTTTTATATTTATAACGAACAGATGTATCATCATACTGAAAATTGGAATATAAAATTAGAATAGAAAATATACGAACAACTGAATGGGTAAATAAGTAAATATTTTTAGACGATATTATCATGCATTGTTGTGATTGCTATGAAAGAATTATATATGAAGATATGCTGGTCACGAATACTTTTCCGAGAATCAACTGTTGATTTTGTTAGTTTAATAAGCTAAAAAAAAATTCCGAAATTTCTAGGATTTTTCTGGATTTTAATCGAAATTTCACTCTATTACTCACTTTAAATGATTTCTTAACGCTTTCAATATGTTCATTTTAATAGCTAAGATTATTAATACAATTTAAACAAGAAAAATGAGAAAAACAGAAAACATTGCAAAAATTGTGTAATTGAAACTTTAAAAAAATTTGATTTCCATTTATTTTTATTTCCAAATGTTTATTTTTTAGTTCATATTTTTGGTAACATTCACAGCAGTTGTTCTAATAAATATTAATATTGGTCTTGCAATTGGCATTGTTTTCGCTCTTCTTACCGTCGTATTACGATCACAATGGTATGTATGTATTGAAATTAATATTGTGTTAAGTTTAATTTCGTAAAATTTATTGTGAAGTTATGAAATTTATAAAAGTTTTCGATGATTCCATTATTCTCCAGCTAATAATTTAACTATCGTTTTGATTCATTAATATATTTAAAAAGCGAAAGTAAAGGCGCCATATTTCGATATTCATTTCATCATTATCAAAAGGTTCTCTAAATTAAATTGAAAAAAGCTTAGTGCGATGAAAGGTCAACATTTAACTCTTCAAAATATTATTTTTCAACTCTTGTGTCAGATCACGTCCGACGACGTCTTATTCTTTGATCGTTTTATGAAATCTTTTTTGTTTTACATTTTATAATAGACCAAAAAGTTTCAGATTTAAATTAAACTTTCTAAAAGTTTTTCAAACCAAAAATTTGAAACATAAAAGAAATAATTCAGGGCAGAAAGCACGTGTATGGGGCGTATTCCGGGAACATCGGACTTCAAAGGTATCGGTCATTATCGTGCAGCTATGGAAATTTCAGGTATCAAGGTATTCCGATTCGATGCACCATTGTATTTTGCAAATGCTGAATTATTCTTATCAAGCATGCATAGGTTTAGTCTTTCTTTTATATTGTTTATTTAAATTTAGCAAAAAAATTTCTAATTTCTAACTGACTGCAACAGACTTTGAAGGACAAGAATGAAGGAATAAAATTGCAAATCATTTTTATTGCTGTTGAAACAATTAAAATTGCAACACTCTGAAATCTCAATCATCTATTCACCTTCTTATAATGTTTAACTTGATTATTTACTTTCCTATCTACTTGCTTATTATTTACTAATAATGTCAAATGGAAAGAGTTAAAATTTTTTTTTTAATTTTTGATTTATTTTGTTATTTTATTTTAGCGCAACAGGCCTCGATCCATTAAATATTGTGGCAAAGCTTAAGCAAACGGTTGATGAAAAGAAGAAAGTTGCAGATGATAATATCAGTAAAAAGAATGAAATTATCGATAGAGATGAAGAAATTCGTAAGTTTATTGGATAAAGCTTGAGCATGTTCTATCTTATTTGCTTAATAATATATTCATCTTAAATTCTTTCACTTATTTATTTGCTTAATTTATTTACAATATTCCAATTTTAATACATTTATTTATACTTATTTATTCATTCGACAAGATAATCACTTTCTCCAATCTTTTTTTGCATATCAACTTTTCCACACTTTCCTTAAGTTAATTTTTCCAAATTAACGAATGGCGTATCACTTCAATTTTCGAATTTTGCTTTCTTTATTTCAAAATATTGAAATTTTTTGTAACATTTCCCTCTGAAACAAATTGTTTTTAGAGTTGACAGTACGGCGACACTCCATCCATCCATCAAAAGGCGATGTTGAAGTGAATAAGGAAGCAGAAGATCTGATCCAATTAACACATATCATCGTTGATTGCTCATCATTTCCATATATCGATTTGATGGGTGTTGATGCATTAGCACGAGCACATGCCGAATATAAAGCCATCAACATTACTGTATTTTTCGCTTGTTGTAAAGGTTTCCATTTCTACAGTAATAAATCCAAATGATACAGTTCCCAAGGGAGTGAAAGTTTGTAATAACTATAATTATGCTGAAGATAATTAAAAATATCAGTTATTTTAATCATTTTTACTGGAAATAATAGGAAAAAAATTGTATCGGTGTTGAATGAATTATCATTCAACTAATAATTTGAATTGTTATTTCGAAATGATTGTTTCCTGATTGCTAGAAATTATTTTAAAACAGGTGATAGTATCCGAAAATAGATCTTCTGGTGTCCAAAAAATGATAATATGGATATATTTCACTATAAGTGTACAAAATCATAAATATATTTAAGTGGCGGTACGGCAAATGTTTGAATATTCGCACTTCTATGAGCACGTGCCGAAAAGTTACATGTTTGTATCGTTGCAAGATGCTGTTGCCCAAGCACAGTATGAACAACAACAGGATATTCGATTTGGTGGTAGTGTTGAGGCCGTTCCAAGCAAAATTATGGTTTGTTTGTTGCTTTAATTGGAAGAAAAATTAAGAATTAAATTTGAAATATTCATTGTATATTTTATGCTTCATTTCACTTTTTTCACTTCACTATCAATATTTTAAAAATATTATGAAAAATTGCCTTTTTTTTCTTTCTGTTATTCATGGGATAAAGAAAGATTTAGTGCCGAAATAACGATAAGAATATGAGAGAATAAATAGTCAAAACAGAAATGAGTTAGAATCCTTCCTGTTCTATTATTTAACGAATCTTCTTTTGATGGAATATATTTAAATGATAAAAAATGATTTCTGTTTTTCCGTAAAATATGAAAAATAATTTAAGTTGCCGTCAATCAATCCAGATATTACACAAAGCTCATCAACAAGTGATAAATGAAGTCACTGATAAGGAAAGTTTGATAAGGAAACAAAATCAATAACAATTGCAATAGTAACAACAGAAGTCAAAATTGTTATGAATGTAATATAAAGATATAATTGTCGTATTTGCATGCTATGCTTTCAAAATAATTAAAATATAAAAGAAATTTCAATCAAAAGACCGAAATTTGCAAATAAATGAATAATATTTGCATTAATTTTTACAAGTAATTTAGAGCAAAGTGATATTAAAACACAGAGTAAGGGGAAATGTCAAATATTGTTATCCAATGATTTTATAAATCCCAGAAATTATTTTACGTCGGAAAATCAATCTTCCTTGAAGTTGTAAATCATTAATCATAACAATACGGTAATACCAATCGCTTCATATGCGGTCTTCTGTGAGAATTACAGTAGGATATATTCATTTCGGTAGTTCTGCTAATAATCAGAATGAAAGAATGAGATTCAGGACGATTGCATCTGAAATTTTTGCTACAAAAAAGTCGCATTAAGCAATTTTGATGTTTCCGATATTAATTTTTGTTTAAATTAGAATGACTTTCCAGGTTTTCTAAAAATTTCCAATAAATGAAATCAATTTTAAGTTTCAACTTAAAACAGTTTCAACTAAATAAAATCAAACTTGTACCTCTCTATATTCAAAATTGGTGTTTAGATTTTTGTTTTCAAATACTATTATAAGCAGAAATTGTGCATTTCTTATCATATCAGAAAGTGTCAATTCAAACTTTTCTACGAGTTACATTCGACTTCAATGTAAGTAACTAAATAAACAAATAAATATATAAATAAATGGAAAAAATAATAATCATATCACTAGAAATACTGGTTTAGAGCACGAATCGTGCTATTACTCAGGTAAATGATGATTTATGATTTGAAATTTGTGTGGGCGTGAATGCAAGTATTGTGTATGGGTGGTATTATAACATTCAATTGAAATAATCTTCCTACCAAAATTTGCTTGTCGTATTTATACAGATATTAATGGTAAATCCGGCAGTTGCGGTAAGCACTATAATTTTAGTCTTTTTTCTCGAATCATCTTCAAGGATAAATCGTTATCATCATAATTATCTTCAAAACTATTTCCCACAACAACTTTTCATCATTATCAACCATCATATCATTATCATAATCATCATTACTACAATTATCATTAATTTTGCTGCCGGTTAAACCGATCGATCATCACTATTGTCATTAGCGCCAATACTGTACTAATTAATTCATAGACTGCGGAGGTCATAAACAAAGGAGCTAGTCAAAACAAATTAGTAAACAATTCTTATTTTCCATACTATTACAATTGTCATTGTTTTTAATATTATTTACTAAATTGCTTACTTTCTTAATTCGTTTGTTTCTAAATTTCCAACAAAGAAGATTGCTATTTCGATAATCGGAAACATATACGTTTTGATCAGAGAATTTATTTCAGAATTAATTTTATTCGTCTATTTTTTTCTGCTATTAATATTTTATTATTTGCATAATTTCACAAAAGATATAGAATTTCTGATGTTTTCATTATCACCATCATTATTATCATCGTTATCACCTATTCTACCAATATCATTCATATCGCAACAATTTACTATTACTATTACCATTTGTTTTCTTTTGCCACTCTTTCCACACCAATTAATATTACTTGTGAATAGTCAGCAACTTGCTTGTAATATTTTGGATCGGAATTGTCAGGAGCGTTATCAACAAATGACAGATGCAACAACCGTTAAGAACAAAACTTCCCAATGTTCACTACCAAATATCTGGTTAATTCCTGGCAAAGCTGATGCTAGCTGTTGTAAGTTTCCTTCTGGATTATTATGATTTGTTAAAGCTTTTTAAAAATTTTCTTTAACTTCGCTTTCATTCTGTTAAAAACTGATCTTTTCTGTTGAAAAGTAGAGAGATCGTAATTTTAGCGTGAATAAACAATCAGATAGGATAGTTTCCCAATTCTCAAATATTTAGGACATTATTCTTCTTTCTTCTATACTTGACTCTGCTTAAAGATGTAATATGACATAAATAGTCAACTCATCTTACTCAATTAGAAATACTTCAGTGGTCATCAAATCATCATTTAATTAAATGACTGTTGGAGAAATCTAAAAATGCTCATTAAATTCATCACTTCATGATTTTTACAGCTATGATCATTTTCCAATAAATTTTGAAAAGTGAAAAGGAAAGTGAGGAATTATTTTTGTATGGCATAAACATTTTTATATTTTGCGGATCATAAATTCGTTTTTAACTATCGATAGATGGGAGAGAAAGTTGTGCGCAGATTTTTAATTGGGGCTTGAATATATGAATCACCCTGAATAAACGACCGGTTTACACATCCATTCCCATTTATCGTAGCCATTATCCGGTTCATTTTTAATACTTTGCCCTCTATGTATTTAACACTAATCAATCGTTCCATTCCCTTTCAATAGAACGAATTCATCAAAGAATAGCAAGAAATTGATTATACAACAACTGCAACATTCGTGGATGCAACAACAATAACAATAGCAGACAAAGTTTTTAGCGATGACGAAAATAGATGTGATAAGAATAACATATCAGTGTTAACAGATGTGATAATCATAACATATCAAATACGACAGCAATAATATCAATAATAGTCGGATAATATAGTGCAACATAATAGTAAGGTAATACTGTTTAACATTAACAGTCGCTTTTATCAACAATAAACAATAACAGTATGAGAATCGGTCTAATAATAGTATATATGACACAAGTAATTTTATCGTGTAATTTCAATAAACATAAATTTCCCAAATTGAAAAGTTCTAATAAAGAAGAAACAGACTGAATAATTATTATTCATAGTGGATAGTGATAATATCTTGCAAGGACACCATCATTTAGCATTCTATTTGATTACGGTGCATATTCATTTTTTGTTTTAAATTATTACTAAAAAGTATATCTTTGTTAAAGATTGTAGAAGTTGAAGTTAAACCAATCAATAAGTTCGAACAACTAGCTAATTGGCCAATTCAAACACTTTGTAAATTTCGAATTATTTATATTTTGAAGAGATTTGCGTAAAATTTCATGATTCAAAATAACTTTTGTACATTCATTAGCAACACTAGGAGATATGATAAAACCTTCTGAGAATAATATATAAATATAGAAAAGGAAGTGAATATTTCCTTTAAGATCTAATGTCACTTGTATGAAAAAGTGGAATTAAAAATTTAGAATAATTCATTTTTAGCTCGACCGGGAACCAAAAAGGTAATAGAAGTGGATCCACGACAAGTAATCATTCGTCCGAAAGTAGTGAAACTTCCCGGCTGTTTCAATATTGAAATAAAAAATATTCGAGTGCTAGATAATCATGATGCAATCAATAACAGTTTCTTTGCGAAAATTGAATATCAGTGGTGGAATTTGAAGGATTTCGCAGATTTGAAATGTCAAAATGCTAGCAACAATGGATGTGATGGTTATGGGAATAACTGGTAATTGGTGTACTTTTTTTTTAACATCGAACTGCTACGAATATCTAGTACTAGAAATTATTTAGATGCAATTTTCTAAACTTTTTAAAATGTTTAATTTTCAAAATTTGAACAGTTTTAATGTAGAAGATAACACTTGCTTGCTTTTATGTTAATAATTGAAGAAAATAGAACGAAATGATAGTAATTTTTCTTGCAATCAAAAGATAATAGTTTAGTAGCCATTTTGTTGGCTAACAATATTTTTATATGCAAAAAATAAAAAAATAAGAGATAATGCAACTGATTCAGGAAGAATAAGGTCTTGATACTGAGACAGATATCGAAAAGATTTCATGAGAAAGACTTCAACTGCTAAAAAGCTACTAATCATGACAGGATTTTTTATTGCTAGAAATATTTTCAAGAATCTAGGAAACCGTCGTAAAATAGGTATTTCTACATATATGATTCGTACTATTATATAATGCAGATGCAAAATCAATTATCTATAGCATGAATTCATTTTTTTGTCCGTAAACTTAAACTTTTTTTAAAATGTTCTAAATGAAGTTAACCTAATTTTATCAGTCAAGACTGGCGTCGTTCTCATGTAAAGAGAATATATCATAAGTATTGAAATATTATGTACGTTTCTGACAATAATTAAAACACTTTATATACCATCAACAATCTATCATTTATCATTTTATTAAAATATAAAATAAATAGAATTTTCCTGTATAATATTTCTTTGTCAGCTACTACTGTGACATTTGCGAAAGTTTGCATCACTTGCAATCAGGACGTGAAAATTCGGCATTGACGAATCAACTAAAAGGAATTAGTTGTCCAAAATATCCAGGATTCTATACCTTCAGGTAAGTATGCATCCGAAATTATTACAACTTCCTTCACCTGCATGATTGCCACCCAATCAATCGTTCTTCTGGACTGATCCATTCTCGCATCGAATTTTGCAGTGGCCGGCATACTACTCAAGTTGCCTTCCGGTTAACGGATAATGCATTTTCTTTGTATATACTCAATTTCCTTCTCGAACATCTCAGCTTATCTCATATTATAGATAATTCAGCTAATCCCACCCAGAAATTATGTGGGAAGCTGGATGATTTAATTTTAAATTAACAAAAATTACAAAAAAAAAATTATTGCTTATAATTTAGGAAGGAATTTTGCTTCAATGACTGGTCTGCTTTTGATAGTAACGGTGATTGCCAGTTTGATTTCTTTCAAGATGAAAAATTTTCCAACTATCGAGCAGCATTTTCTTCTTTGCAACAAATTGGATATGTAAGCTTTCTATTATTCGTTCAATTTTTCAAACTCACAAATAAGCTAGCCTTTTTTTTTTACATTTCTATCTCTGGTCGTCTTATTGAAATAAACTTTCCCTTCAATATTCGAATCAAAGGCAACTATTAGATGACTGAGGTGAGTAATTTGAACAATATCACTGTCGGGAAAGTTGATTTGCAGCACAACCGGATCTCAAACTTGGATAATTAAACCTTTTTTACAAAAATTTGATAACAAGACAAGACGCACAACAATTACAAATCAATAATATCAATAAAGCAAGTTTAAAGATGGATTTATCAATATGAAAAAAGGGAATAATTAATAAAGGGAAATTTTAAAGACGCGAAACGAAGCATCCAACCTCGCTTGTTGATACAAGAGAGAGCCTTTGTTAGCGCATGAGGGTATGAATGATTGTGAAATTTTCTTCGGTTGTTCAAACAATCATAGTCTTTTTATGAACAAAAAGCTACACAGATAAATTTTCCCAGATTACCGAGATTTTTTAATCTTGTCTGATTTGTACTAAATGACCTTGATATCTTACTGATTATTTCAAAAGTTGTTTAACTGTGACCTTATTGCTTTATACTTATATTTCAGAAGTGACTTACTTTTTTATATAAATTCTCTTTCATTGTAAAAATCGCCAATTTCACTAGTAAGAAACTTTCTTGCCGAGTTTTTTTCAATGTACTTATTTCTCTTCCCTATATAGGGTACCGTAGTGGCAAAATTACGTTTGGCTGCAAACGCAACAGGTAAAATTGCTGAGAGAAAACGAATTAAAGAGGCGTTAATTGAAGAAACCATACGAAAAGAGTTGGAAGAAAGGAGGAAAACTTGGAATATTAACAGCGAACAGTTCGAGGAATTTCGACTATGGTATACCAATCATCGAAAAAATATATGGCATAGGTAAAGTACTACATCAATAACCGAGAAATCGCAATGTAGAAATTAACTTCAAGAAGTGAAATAGCAAATGAATTATGCTTATAAAAAAATAAAGCGATGTTCTCCAGAAATATAACCATACCGCAAACACTGTTATCTTACTGAACTTGTCGAAACAAGTAAAAATGTCAGCTGAGATCGTATTCCTTTACCTATGAAATCAACTGCTCGAATTGCTTTTCACTGGCTTCGAGCTCTTCCACAATCTCATTATGCATGTCTATTAATGATTATTTCGACACTTTGTTTTCAAGTATTTCGAAACATTTTCTCACTAAAATTATATTTAGAAGACTGTTTCAATTTAATGATTCCAAAAATTAATTTTTACAAATTTCCACTTTTCGGTCAGACCATTTGATTTTGAAAAAAAAAAAAAAAAAGACATTTTACAGGAAGATTTGCCTTCTTAAGTGATTTAGACTTCTATTTATAAATTTCAATTCTGTTATATTTCAGAGAAGAATA
Source organism: Onchocerca lupi (assembly GCA_028564675.1). NCBI lineage: Eukaryota > Metazoa > Nematoda > Chromadorea > Rhabditida > Onchocercidae > Onchocerca > Onchocerca lupi. Next base: position 42,261 of record JAOVVO010000150.1, on the reverse strand, counting down.
TTTACCATGGCTATTGTATGAGAACGAAATTTTATGCATACGGCTCACCTTCGATGTTTGTGAAAGAATTCCAAAGCGTAATCCATTTACTGGTCAGTTAACATGCTTTTAGAATTAGTGCTATTCAATACAGAGCAAAATGCTTGGCAATATGTGTTGATCTTCATTTGGCGATAGATTATCTCACATAACTATAGAGAAGATGAAATTTCTTTGTAATGCGATCATTACTTGTAATAATTTGTAATGCGATCATTGTTTCGATTTATCAGTTCAGTATCGTTAGTTTACAGGAAATTTTCATGTGTACAGGATCAACTAGAAATAAGAAATTTCAACTTCATATCCATTATTAAATCATCATTATAGACACATTTTTAAAATGAATAATTATGGATCTGTTCGTGTATCCCCAACAAAAGAAGTGGAAAAAAAAAAGAAAGCCAAATATATCATGATCTTATAATTAAAGAACGAAATTCATTTTTCAACCAAATCTTTTTCCTTTTTTTTCCAAATTTTAAAATTTATTTATTTTTTTTTAAATTTAATCGATAAAATGCGTTTTGTCTCTGAAAGTTCACAGAAAAAATGATACTACACCGGAAATCACTAAAAATTTACGTCGAAATCAGCGATATCGTTATGAAATTGCTATGTATGTTACAGATCAACTGATGACTGCAAAATTTTGTTTTTCTTTGTGAAAAGTACCGAATGTGTACAAGAAGAGCTTTAAAGAAATGATGTTATGGACTTTTTTTTTTTTTTTTTTGAAGAGCATGAACAAAAAAAAAAGTTCTCGAAAATCTTTTTCCATCAGTTTCCCATATTATTGTTACTGTTATTACTACCACCATTAATAATTTTGAATCTTCATGAAATGAAATAATCGTTATTGCGGGAACAAAAATGACTTTGAAATACTACAAAAATCACAGTTGTCGAATTAGATTCTTCTCGATCGTACATTTGCCACTTCGCGGGCTTTTCTTCGTCTTTCCAATATAAGCTCGCGTCGTCGTTGTTCCCGCTCATTTTCTCGACGCAACCTACTCAATGCTTCACGGTGTCGACGTACTGCACGTGCCAATTCTTCACGCGTGATTTGAGATCGCCGTGATCTACGCGGTGTCTCGGTAGGCTAAATCAAATTTTAAGCAGTTTTAAGGCTATAAAAAAAGAAATCCTAATTTTGCTTGAAAAAACATTCACAACAACTGTTTCAACGAGCGCTGATAATCGAAGGTTCAACTATTTCGCTTTTCATTAAATACCAACGAGTCAAGAAACATGATATATCAAACAGATAATTACATAACTTTGACAATGAAATCTTGTAAATTTAGTCGGAAAATTAGCAAAAAATTCACTTGCTAAAAACTAGCAAAAAATTTTTCGGATCTTCACCAATAAAAATAAGTCTTCACATAACTTACCAATGTATTACTATCGATATGAACCGGAGAAAGTACACCGCTGGAAGTTAAGTGGTTTTGTTGAACAATAGCATCCGTTATACGCTTTCTAAGTTCTTCCATTTTCTTCTGCTTTGCTATTTTAACTCGTTCTCGTATTTTTGCCGCATTTTCAGCGCTCAACTGTCGTACTTGCTGATATCTGCAAAAATTTTGCTTATTCTCTAAAATATACGAAATAAACAGCTGATAATGGCATTCCATTCATTTTTTAATTTATTTGATTTGAACAAATTATATTTTCTCCAATAACTTTTATGCTGTGTAAGCCACATGAGTTCTGGAACAAAATAAACAGTCAGGAAATAAGCTTATAAAATTAATGGAAATATCTTGACCAAATTATACTCCAAATTGTTGAATGATGGTTTTATGAATTATTTCACGACAAATAAATATTGATAAGACGAAGAATAATACAGATCTCACATGACATAAAATGGATTGAAATGCATAAATATTTGAAAAAATGAAGTTCATAGAAATTAACAAAATGATTTGAGAATTCTAGAAACTTATCGAGATGAAATTTTTATTAAGGCGTATTTTTAAATATAAGGGAGGATATGGATTAATACTTCGTCCTAGAGACTGTTAACCATATATTTCGAAGTAATAATTCACATCCTCTCTTATCTTTAAAAATGCTTCCTAATATATTTTATTGAATATTTTCATTTCCTTTGCCTCCTCTCTTTTCATATACTTCACCTACAAGAATTCTCAAAAAAAAAAAAAAATCAAGTAAAGGAGAAAAAAAGAGAAATTTATTTTCTCTAGCATCGTTATTCACAACTTCAGTCGAGATTCAGTCTAAAAATTGATTCAAGTTATTTATAAGTCAATTTATCCTAAATCTAATTATAACGATTGTAAGTGGAACATCCAACATGCCTTATCAATCGACGTCTTTCGCGTTCCTTTCGTATAATATTTTCTCGTTGATTTGGTGTCAGTATTGCTAACTGCGAAGAACTTCCAGTTCTGGCATCATGGTATCCCATTTAGGAAGCTTCAAATTATTTTCTCTCAGTAAATAGTACTCCGTATCACATGCTATAAATGATAATTTAAAAGAGATTCCCAAAACATCAAAATCTCTAACATAACGAAACAAAAGCCTGAACCAGTAAATCTGTAACAAACGGTGTCACTTCAAATTTCAAATTTGGCCGAAAACGATGAAGTGGGCGGTGTGAAATGTCAATGTCTCACCTGTACGTAAAAATTTGCTTCGTTGCACTTTGTCTGCTTCATTTGTTTAGTTCTTTAAATTTTTGGTTTTATTTTATTTTTTTTCATAACACACTTATATATTGTTTCATACTTCTAACTAAGGAAGCCAACAGAAAAAATTCCAGTTCAAAAACCGAATTTGAATTTTTTCAGTTATATTTTACATTGCAAGTATGTAATTTACCGTTCGGAAATTCCCATGTTTAGCGAAAGCTGACACTAATTAGAACTATTACAATATGGAATTGTATGTATTATTCAAATATCAAATGATCACGTAAAATCGTTATCTGCAGTTCCGATGTAATCCTCGAAATTTTTTTTTCGCTTCAAGAGCTTTTTCCAGCCATGACTTAGTATTGTTGAAAATGATTTAATATTGTTGAACCAAATCATGGCTTGGAAAAAGCTGTTATGAAGCGAAAAAAAGAAAATTCGAGGATTACATCAGAACTGTAGATAGCGATATTGTTGAACGGAGGATACCGAGATATTCGGAACAGTGGAGTATTCTCGGAATCTCGCTTCACTTTACAATGCTTCTCAAAAGATATGTTTTGTATGAAGAATATATTATCTGAACAAAATATCTATATCATTCATGATCTCCTTCTATTTCCATTTTTCTTTTACTTTAACCTTCTAATAGTAATATCGAATCAGTATATTATCCATATCCTAACTGGTTTATATCGTTCATTGACGATATGATATAACCAATAAAACGAACAATATACAAATTTTCATCGAAAATTTTTTGCAGACTTGCTGTCTGGATTGAATGCGTGATTGCAGGGGTGGAAGCGAACAAATAGTCGACTATAGGGATATGATTATTGCTGATTTGGTAAAACCTATTGCAAGCGAATCGGAAGTATATATTTATTTCTTGTCGTTTTAATAACTGAACATTAATAATTAAAAATTTACTTGAAATGAGTGAGACTCGAGGCTGTAGATCTAGAGGAATTTATTTGCAGCATGATAATAACATTCCTTAATTTAAATACGAGTACCTAAAAATTTGATTCCTATTTAAATACATAGAACTTGAAGTAGAACTCCAGTTTTGCTGATTATCTGTCCATTGCATTTAAGCCGGAAGCCATATTTCTGAAGTATGTTCAGAGCATTTGAATATTGTATTTTTATTTAAATACTAATATCTCCAGTTCAGTTCCAATGAAATATAGCAGCAAGTTGTTTATGTGATGGAAATGTTTGCTTTTATTGGAATCTAAATTGCTAGTTAAGTTAAATAATAAATGACGTATTTTGAATGGTTGCGAATCATTTCATGTGGTAATAAATTATTATGTAGACTCAATAGAGATACTTTTTTTCATGGACATTGACTAATTTTTATTTAATTCTCCATGAAGAATTCATTTTCTCGCCATTGGTTCTGAAATAACCAGTGATGAAAAATTAAATTCTTTATATAGAATTAAAAGTTTAAAAGCTTGCTTTAAAATTATTAGGATTAAATGATTTTATTAATATTATTGCTAAATATCATTTTTATTCAGCAAAAAAGTCTAATTAGTCATCATATATTCTCTTGTGGCTCTAGATAAATGCTTTGTTTTGTTGTGTAGTTTTTATCGAAGAGTTAGCAATTTACTTTCAGGAACATAAAATTCGATATCGAAGCTTGCCGAAGTGTGGTGGCGAAAAACTTGTGATTCTGGATGATTCAGTTACAGTGCAGGAATATCCATCTGGAATAGTTCGACGGAGAATTACGGCAGATTTCACGTTGTTGGATGTTGGTTATCTTTGTCGATTAATTTCTTTGAAATTTTACTTTCATTTTCTATTGTAATATCTTTTTTATTTAGAACCTCGCTTATTGTTAAAATTTTTACGTCGTACTTTGTTTTTTGTGCTTGCACTGTGTTGTTTGAATTTTTCAAAGTATTGCTCTGGTCAGTTATTTTCAATAAAAGCTTTTATTGATATTTATTTTTACTTTGCTTACTTTTCAAACCTATTTTATTTACATAACTCCAACTTTGTTCTAGTCTGTAGTTAGAAATTCTAGTCTTATATTTTGGTTCTTTTGTGGAACTAATTTATATTTTTTGGATTTTTGGGCCTAGAAGTTTTCATTTCTTTCAATTTCTTTTTTGTACTTCAAGTTTTTGCAGGCATTTTGGTGTGAATTTCCGAGCACCTCTACTGATAATGATCCTTTGCATGGTGTTTGTCTTATTGGTCACAAAAATCTTATATTCGCTTCTGATACTGATTGGATTTCTTACGCAGTCACACTGCCATTCACTGTAATAATTCACTGTTATAGTAGTTTCAGTCAAAATTTTCAATGATTCAAATTCAGTCAGCTACAAAGTCCAGTTATCTTAAACTGTGCTGTCGTTAAGTATTAGATGAAAATGTAGAAAAAATTACAGTTTTGGGATTCCAAATATTTGGATTCGTAGTTATTTATTCATGTTTAATTGTTCGATGACATCTTCGGTTCAATTAATGTTGCAGGTGAAACGCGTATTTCAAAGTTCGTTAGGCCTAATTTTGCAACGAACTGCTCCATTAACATCATTGTAAGACTTTTGTTGTTGTTCGAATTTCAAGAATGAATTAAATTTAATTAAACATTTTGATCATATTTTCATTCAAAGAATGTTATTAGTAGCCAAAATTTAACGATAAAAGATTGAAACTTTTATTTGTAGAATTAATCAAAATTACGTCAATATTTAGAAAATTTATTGTATGGATTTTCAGAATTTCGAATTTTCCGCATTTGTTCTCGTTATCACATCCGTACTGTGAAATATTACCAGTTATATCAAAAAACAAAGGTTACTTTTATTTTCATTTATTCTGAAAAAAAAAACACTTTATTTCAGTTTAAGCACATGAGAACTTGTAAAGATGGAATGATTATTAACAGGTAAATTTTGATGAAATGATATATAGCATCGAATCAAAACTTACCGAAATGATGAATGAAAAATATGAAACGTTCTTTTTGTTTGACTTAATCTTGCTTGGTCATAATATCTGATAGCTTTTTTCAAAGTAGACAGTAGAGCATGAAGTAGAGAGATAAAGGAATTGTCATTAAGGAAAGTACGACTCTTGACAAAGTAAGCAAGTGCTTCATCACTATGATACATTTGTTCGAAATGTTTGAAATATTTAATTGAAAGTAAATGAAATTAACTGTTAAGATATTGGAATACATGAATAGTCCAGATATTTAGTATGGCATCTCTACTGCCGAAATATAAAAACATAGCCATGTGTCCAACTTGTGAACGTGACCATGCAAAAAGCAATATTGTTCAAAAATCATCTAAGTGATTCAGTCCAAGTGTTGTTTAGACTGCCAATGAAACATAGTAAGTGGCACTCCGATGTATATTTCAGATGCAGATAATTCTTCACATTATGTTTGGGATAGTACCGAAGTAGCACTGTTGGAAGCATTGAATGATTGTCAACTCTTATTAACTTATTCAACGACTGCTCGAGTCCATTCGTTATATTGGATACGAAAAGCAACGAAAACGGAATGGAAATGTGCAGCAAGTAAGGCAGAAAGTATTGTTTCATGCAATACAACTCTTACACCTGTTGGTAAGTTAAAAGAAATTTCGAAAAATATATTGAAATTTGATTTATGGAATATTTGAAAAGAATCTCATCTATCATTCCGTCTCATGTGCCAAAGAGTATGAGTAGTTATGTCCGAAATTCTTTGGAATTCTGCAGGATCCAACTTGACTAATGATATATTATTATTGTTAATGAATCATTTTTAAATGCATTGAAGTAAACTGTTAATAACTTTTAGAAACTGAGATAGTAATGTCATATTACCATCTCTGTCAATATCATTATATTATTTCAATTATTTGCCGCATATTGCAGTTTTATTTTTTGATATATTAAACTCCTCACTTAATGATTGGTAGTAATTAACAGGAAATGAAAAAAAATCTTGAGAATTTAATTTAAAATATTTTCGGAGAATATTTTCAAATTGTTTTCAATTCAATCTTCTCAAAAGAAAAGAAAGTCCATGATGTAAAAGCCAACAAGTAACAAGTAGAAACTTGACTGATTACCATGGGTTTCTTGTTTGTTTTTCTTTTTTTTAATTGGCAAATGTAGTATTAAAATTAAAGTAAAAATGAAATAATGGTAAAATTAAAGTTAAGAATCATTTGCTTGATTTGTCAGGTCGAACAAGTCAACTATCAACACCGCAAATGGGTAGCCAACCGAGACGTCGTCTTGGCAAGAATGATTCGTTTGCCGGTAAAGATCTTTTGCATACTTTAATGAAAGATTTTCGTTTTATTTTATAGAAATTAAAGAAAAATGAAATTTTTTAAGATGAAGCATGGACGACACCTCAAACACGATCAGTTCGTACACGATCTATGACTGCAGCAGCAGCGCTAATACAGTCCTTACCTTTCCCAACTACAAGTCCTGCTCAACGATCTTCTGCAAAGTTAGTTTGCTTTTTTAATATTTTGATTTTGTTAAATAATCCTGAAATCGAACTGGCTATTCATTTGAAATGATTTAGATTAACTATAACACTGGGTTTTTTTTGCCTTTTTTCTTTATATTATTTTTTTTTTTTTTTTTTTTAAGATCATGTAAAACCATACCTATTTTGTTTGTTCTACTATCGAGACATATGCTGCAATGAACTAGAAAATAAGAAATCTAAATATCTAAGACGCAATGGCGAAAACTTATCACTTTCTAAATATCTAAAATGCAATGGCGAAAAAGCAATGGCTTCTATAATTTTTTCTTCTTTACTTCTTATAGAACGAAAATTTGAAATTAATGTAATTCTGCTTACAGCCGATCAATCACAGATTCTCCGATTTTGCGGTTGCGAGGAGGAAGTAAGAATGATTCAATTTAATTTCGAAAAGAATTCGAAGTTTGAAATTTATTTTTTTCAATTTCAAGCTGAGCTCTCAATATTACTGAGAGAACTTTTATGACTGTTTTAAAGACTGTCTTTATCTACCTAAGACTTCATGGGTGATTAAAACTAATATCTTACATTTTTCATGCTTTTTTTCTTGGAAAAATAAACAAAAAGTATCATTTATTTTCTTCGATGTTCAAGGAAGTAGAAGTAGAAAGTTCTGGAGTTTTCCCACATTTATTTGCTTGATTATTCATTTCTTAATAATTTTTTATATCTGTTTACTTACTCATTGTTCAGCAGTGATTGATTCCATAGATGATTTTTTCTCTTCCAGAATAGCTTTCCATAAAATCAGTCATTTTGGTAGAGTTTTACATCACATTCGGTTGCGAGGAAATATCGATTTAGTATATATATCATTGTAGGCACACACACGACGCCTCGTCTTAGTTCGTTTTGTGATGATAGTATTATTTCATTGATCGAAACTCGTGGTTCAGAACTTGATCTTTTGGCGCCCGAAGTATTCAATTTGTTTTTTATATAGTTCATTTTGTTTTTTAAATTTGAGCAGAATTTTTTTCATTTTTCTTATGATTTTCTTACAGATTTGTATGGAATGTATATGGACGGAACGTCGTCAGACAGATCCTGAAGCAAGTAGTCCTGCAAGTATTGCATTTCTTACTCAAGGTTCAATTTTGCTTTCCTCAAACTTTTTTTTTTTTTTTGAAGACTTGAAAATTTCATTTCAACTGTCCACCTTATTTCTTATTAAAGAGATAAGAATAAGCTACTTCACTTTTTGCATTGCGTAGAAATGGTTTAAAAAATAAATGTATGTAAAATAATTGAAATGGAATATAGTTGTTTAATGCTATTTAATTACACTGTTGAGATAATCTAAATTCAATGCTTTCATATATGAACATTCGAAAGGAAAATGTTAAACCAAAAAAATACAGCAGACTTGGACACGAAAAAGTATGGAAGAAATATAATAATGTTGGATACAAAACCTCACACTGTTCATCAAAACAACGCTTATGATCCATTTATTACAAAAATTAAGAAACTGAATTTCGTTTCAGACTTTATCGGTCAAACGTATATATGTTTTTACGTAGCAGAGCAGAATCTCTTGAAATGTATTCGAGGAAAAATACATGAGGAGGGACGAATGACTACAAGTTCCTTTACAACAATTCCATGTAAAGGAGCTGCAAATATTAAGGTTTATTTATCATTTTTGATTTTTCGGATCAGGATAGAGTCCCAGCTATAGAGGAATATAAAAAATTTTTATCTGCAGGGACGCAAAATGATGGCAGTGATTGATCTCGATGGTGCTGTTATCCTTTATAGTGGTGTTACTCGTATTGGTACCTTATATGGGAACTTCGAATTTATAAATTTTAAAGATTCTTCTGTAAATAATAAGGTAGCATGAATTTTTATCGGCTTATCGGTTTCTTAATTGCTTTTGAATAAGTGAAATTCATCACTAAATGTTATTGGTCCAATATATATTTTTGATGGGATTCGTTAACTAATGACTTTTCTTCAAACTTTTGTTATAAAAGTAATCTTAATTGTATAATTACAGGAAACGTTATGGTGAATTAGCAATTATTCGTTCAATTTTTTCTACTTAGATGAAAAGAAGTTGAATTCAAGCAAACTAGGGCTATTCATAGATTTTAGTTATCAAGCTACAATTTTAAATATTTATATATATCACACTTCACTTTTTTCCTGCTTCTTTATTTTGTTTTTGAAAAACTGAAATTAATTGAATATCGAATTTTTAGGACGTTGAAGAGTACAGGAGTGGTTTATCAATATGTGCTCCGGTTGTTAAAGTGCATACTGCCTTTGTAGGCTGTCTAATTTTGGTACGTTTATTTCAGAAAATATAAATATAGATTTTTTTTTCCTAAATATGGTCAAGTTTTCAAATCATATATTTAGTCGAGTTTTTTATACACGAAATATTTCGTAAAACGACTGTTTTCATTCAGTAGCTAAATAGTGATCTGAAGTTTTGATAGATGGATTTTGAATATTTCCAAAAATTTTCAATGATTTCAGTTTTCAGTCAATAATTTTCGGGCAATATTGAAGAAATTTGATAATTTTCAGGAGACACAGAGGCATGAATTGGTAATGTGCAAACTGCCATCACTTGCGTCCTCATCTTTCGGTTATTTCCTTTTTCTTCATCATTATATTAAAATTTTTTTTTCTTGCAAATGGTTGCAAAGCCAGGAAAACGGATTATAATTTTTTTTAGCATTTTTATAATTTTATAATTTTTTCTTTAAATCTTTATGTATTTTCTTTTGTAGTTGCTGAATGTCTGTCGCAAATTTGTTCAAATTTACCTCTCGATAAAGCAATGAAACTGTCGTTATCCTGGTGCACAAGTAATACCTCTCGTTTGTTAGATCAGTATTATGGTAATCGCGTTGCTGCAGAAGTTTCTATGTTCATACAATTCGTTTTTGTGCAGTGCGGACTTCATATCCAAGATTTCTCCGTTTTTCGCGAAGTAACTGTCTTTTATTAATTTTAATGAGATTATTTTGAATGCTCAGTAGTCATTTTTAATATTCAGTCTTTAGTTTCACACTTAACAATTAGTTCCAATTCAGCCGATATCTATATGCCATTTTACAAAATTCTAAACAGCGCTCTTTTTATTTTGTTCTTTTTTTTTTTCAGATCTATTTCTAGTTTTAGTTTCTTATTTGCACTTCTAGAAATCTGAAATTTTAAAGAAATAATAAGCTTTTAATTATTTTTAGATAAATTTGTTTCGAAGTCGCTGTGAAGAAGGAGCTCATGGAAAAAAGAAATGTACCGAACATTTTAAGCATATTGGAGTAAGTATATCAGCTATTTAATTGCTTTAATTAATGATTACAGTGATGATCTGTACACTAACGAATGGCGGATTATTCCTTGCATGATTAGAAAATATCGATCTTGAGACCTTTTTATATACTCTGTGGGTAATAGTAATTAATTTCCTCTGCAATTCATCCTTTTCGTTAATTTTGCTCACATCATTTTTGACTCAAAAAATGCTTTTTATATAAAAAATCCACGAGATTTAAAGAATTTAAAAACGTGCACTGTATTTATTATGTCACATTAGTTTTTCAATTTATATAAAAATAGATTTAATTTAAATAAGTTTTTTTTTCTGCAAATGACAAAATATAAGACATCATCTTCTCTTAATCATTTTTTCAGATTAGACAATTTTAAATTTTGCTTAGGATTAGGATTGATGAATGGTATGAAGCAGTCATTAATCTCAGGAATAAGAAATGAAGTAGATTTCAGTTTGAAGAAAATCGGAATTTGTTAACACTTCCTTATCAATCCGAAGATAGATCTTCATAATTTTATTTATCTGTTCAATGCATAGATTTTCATTATAATGGTACAAAATTTGAGTTATAAAATCCTTTTTTAGTCTATATAAAAAATTGTTGTGCCTCGAAAAATATTTAAGTATCATTCACGTTTCTTGAAAATTATTTCAGGCTTGGCAGAAAATGAGGCATCTTTATAATGAGGCATGGTGGAGTTTTGATAACGCAGAAAATGTCGCCCCAAAATGTTACAGTGTTTCAGTCAATGATGAAAGTAATTTGTATTATTATTCATTAGCGATATTTTCCGGATTACATGCTATTTATGAATCGGCTAAACTGGATAGACGCGCGACTTCGTTGTTGTTCATTCTGTCATCGTCACTACATGCCTTTGCTCAGTAAGTATAATTAATAGTTCTGGAACATTTGAAAATGGAAGAAGTATGAAGCATTTGGTACCGTAAAGAATGACATAATTAATTTATTATTCACCATAACGCTAAAAATTTCTAAAAAGGCATCTAACTTATCAGGAATCATCTCGTCTGTGGGAAGCTTTTGCAAAGTTGGTTTTTTTTTTTTTTTTTGGACGATTTGGGATATCTCAGAGTGAATTTATTCTCTTTTCATTTTGCAGGATTTATTTAAATTGTACAATTTTTGTTTTATTATAAAGATTAGATCTTTGTATTTAATTAGCCAAAGAAAAAAAAATCAGAAATGTATTTGAAATATTCTTAACTCGGTTTTAAATTTGTATTTTAAAAGTTTGATATTTGAGAGTTTTGAAGTTTCAGAAATTTTCTTGCAGGGTTTTTGATCTAAACAGTTATGGTGATTACTACAGAAAAGATTTCCCCATGTTGTTGAATCAAAGTTTCAAAGTTTTGGAAGGCAAGGATACTTTAAATTTTGTTTAAATGTTATGTGCAGCGATATTTCTTATGCAAACCATCAACTCTTATACTAGTTTGGATAACTGAATATGAATCAATTGTTGGAATGCATGGAAATGAAGAATCGCTGAAAGCTTATTGTTTGATTTAAAAGATTCATGAAGTCCGTACAAATGAACATGTAAGAACCATTTTCATAGATAAACAAAAAACGCTTCAAACGCTTTTGATGAGTTCTCGTTTTTCACCGGAACGTATACCATCATGGCATGATAATTTGTTGCGATTCTTGGATAGCAAAAGCCATTTAACGTCAATCACATCGTCGTATTTCGTCGCACCAATTGTCATTACAATTGCTATTGGATTAAAGCGATTAGAAAATATTGCTGATATTCAAGTAAGTGAAAATATCATTTTAAATGAATTGTCCTTCCTTCGTTCAATTTATTGCGCATTTCATCATTTCCCATTTTTTGCATTTTATTTTCATTCTATTTATTAGCATTTATATATTTTAATTTTTGAAAATCTCTTGTCTTTCCAATTAAATTTTTTTTACTTTGCTTTTTTCTGCTTCGTTGAACTTTTTACCTTGAAAAATAATATGATTTTGTTTTCTGGATTATAACCAAAATCTATAAAAAATTTTTCTACACTGAAAATTTCATCATCTTGACATGGAAATGAAAATGAACAAGTTTTCAACTGTATTTACTGGCTTGATTTCCAGAAAGTTCTGGGAAAATCGTACGAGAAAAAACTACGCTTAACCAAAACGGACGCGGAACAATTTGCCAGTATTTTGAATGAAAATTCTCCAGCAATTAAAAAGTTTGTTTTAAGGATTGGAAAAAATTAACATGATTTGAGTTTCTAAAGAATATATATCTAAGCAAGAATTCTGCAAAAATGATTTGTAGAAGACAAGAGAAAAATATGTTAGACCCGGAAGTAACTATGATATTCTATTTTTGATGAAATAATAAAATCTGTTATCAGATAATGGAATAAGAGTCGTAAATTATATTCTGATGGTATAGTTATTTAATATACATTTTTTTATAATTTAGGATATTGAGAAATTTTGTTTTTATGCAGATAAAATACAGTTTTCTCGTGCTCATAACAATAAACAGGTCACTTAGAAAAAAATCAAGTATTGATAAATAAGAGATGAGTAAATTAGATTAGCAAATATCAATTGTCAGTAATTATTTTTAGCTGAAATCAGATTATTATCCAAAAATTTTTTGCATTCTCATTCAGCAACAAATCCTGATGAATTTCCGAATAAGTGCGAAGTAAAGACAGCAGTAATTTTTTGATATTTCTTTACATTTTATAGATGTGAAAAATTGGCTCATTTATTTAAATTCACGAAATCTTCTCTGTTGGATTTACCACCAGCGGTTACCATAATTTTATGTGAATTACTTTATGAGCAGTCGACAAAAACATTGCATTTTCTTACTCCTGCAGTACGTCAAAAAGACCGAAGGTTTGTGCTGTATAATATAGAGCTTAAACTCAGCTGTTATCAAATTATCAAGTAGTCGATTATTTACAGCGTGTTCAGTGTGCGCTACTAATGATATTGCATCAACTGATTCAAGTGTTTTTCTGCATAAAAACAAAAATTTGATTCTAATTTGTAACTAAAATCGTAGGGTAATTTAAATTTAGGTAAGATTTAAAATTTGAGCTAAAAATTGTTTTTTTTTTTTTTTTTCATTTTGAGTAAACTTTCATCAAGTTAATTCAAGTTTATTATTATATATTGAATTCAAAATTCCGAGCAATTCGGATAATTCTTGATTTCTGAGATTTTTTTTCCAAATTCTCAGCCATATGCCATCTGCGGAAGAAATTTTTCTGATCACACGACGGCGATGGAAGCATGATTTGCGATGCATCAATGTAATACAAATGCTTGATAGCCGGCGCCCAATTTTCATACCATCAAATAATGAAGTAAGTTTCACGGATCTAGCAAGTGAAAGTATGATTAACTTCAAATATTTCTAGGTTTGCCTTTTGTCCTTTGTACGTTCTTTTGTCCAATATTTAGGCAATACTTATAGTAATAGCTTTAAAATTTTTTTCTTTTCTAAGATGGATAATATGGATTTTTCTTTCTATATACATTTGTTAATGGTCGTTTAATATTAAGAAATTAAAATATTGAAGATAAATCAAGTAGCAAAAATGGGAGCTAACCGTTATAAAGTTTGAGATTAACAGAACAAAAAAGGTTATAGAGGTACTGAAATATTAACTGAACCATTACCCAGTAAAATTTCCTACACTGAATTTAGTGTTGTGGAATTTAAAAAATCGAAAGACGAGATAAAAGAGTAACATGTTTGACCTCAATATACCTTTGTTTGTCTATTAGAAATACATTGCCTTGTTTCTATTGTATTCTTAGAATTGAAGTATACTGATATTTTTTTCTAGGGCCTTTCGGAAGCGAGCCAACGAGAAATGGCTGAACGTCTTCTGAAAGCTTTTAGCATGCGTAACATAACTCATGCTTTTGGACGTTCAGCGCTTGATTTTCGATTTTTTTCGCCTCCCGTTAGTCGAGCACGTTCGATACCTCCACTTAATCTACAAGGACGATTGCATCCCACAAATACACCAATGGAACTGCCACAAAGTGAGGTGCGTCTTTTTACTAATATGAATTTGGTTTTAATAATGGGCGGGTAGAAATAGATAATAGAAGATCCCAAACACGATTTATAAACAAACATAGTGGTTTTTTATTGCAAAGTATCTTTAATCATACAATAATTTCAATTTTCCATTGTTAAATTACATTTGTTTTATGCAATTTAACAGATAAGTAATCTAACAATTGAGAGAGGAATAATCTAGAATCCACATTCTTGTTTGAACAAGAATTTATTTTAAAAGAATATATTTAATATTGCATTCAAAATTGAATTATTTATCGTAATTTTGTAATATTACTGAATAGAAAATATTGGGTCGTGGAGGAAAAAAGTTTTAAGTACACATGAGAAGGCAGTATATATGTGTTAATTGATTATTATGAGAGCTGTAAAAGGCAATGATAGTCGAATTAGCATTATGAATAACTTCATAATGATAAAATATAATTTGCGAAGTCATAAATCTTAAATGTCGAGAAGGGATTTGTTACAGTTAATTAAGCCCATGATCAAATGGGGCGCATTTTACAATGCTGTCGCTGCTGGACTATGCATCGGTGATTCGAATAGTTTGCATCTTGACAGTGAATGGCTTGCGATGAGCATCAATAATTTGGTATTAAAATTACTGATTCTTTCAATACTAAATCTAAAAATAAAATTTTCAAAAATCAATCGACAATTACTCCTTGAAGATTAATTTCTGGAAAGATCGAATATCACCAGTAGTAATTTTGATTCATTTTTCAATTTGTTGCAGCAAGGACCAGAAGCTGCTGGTTTGATGTATGCATTCGGATTGAATGGTCATATAACGAATATGAATTTGTTTATGATACATGAACTTTTGAGTAGTGGTGATCCGGTGATGAGCATTGCAATTCTGCTTGGATGTGGTGCAAGTCGGCGAGCAACTGCTGATGTGCAGGTAGAATAATCAAATAATTTATAAAAATAAATTTACCTCTGAACTTATTTGTTTATACTTACTCACTTGTGAAGCTTTTTCAGAATTCACAAAAAATTCAGATTTGAACTTTCATTGAAGTAAATTTTTATAAATTATTGAACAGACCGTAATTCATGGATGTCTTGCATGAGCATTCTTATCAGGTGTAAAATTGGCTGTGATCAATGCATTGGATGTTTTTGAAAACTTTGAATGAACCATTAAGGTTCTTAGCCGCTATTATCCAAATGATATCTTTTTTGGGGGGTATCGAATACTCCAAACATCAAATTAAAAATAATACTTCAAAAGTTATTGTTGTAAAATTTTCATATGAGACAGTTATCATATCGCCATTGGAAGTCAAAACCTTCAACTGACGATGATAAGGTTACTGAATAGTCTTCTTCAGTTGCAATTTGATTTTCGAAATCAATATGACCCTTTTTTGCTTTTTTAAAATAGGGTTTATTTTTGGTGTAAATTTTACGGAAATTTTTTTTTCCGATGTTTTCCGACATGTTTCAGTTTTTAAACTATTTTTAGATGTATAAAATGATGGTAACGCATTTACCATTTATGATGGGTCCAACACTGCTTGAACTACATATCGATACAATGATTCAAACAGCGGCACTTGTAGCACTTGGCCTATTATTTGCTCAAACATCACATATGGGTATCTTAAGTCAATTAATCAACGAGATAGGTCGCCCTGCCTGTCCGGATTATGAACCGCCAACTGATCGATATTCATATTCTCTTGCTGCGGGTTTTGCTATTGGTCTTATTGCATTGGGTCAGTCGAATTTTCTTCATTTTCATCAGAAAAGTGGGAAACTGTTTTTATCCAATAATAATGATTGTCAAAGAAATTACTAATAAACAATGAAATTTACTAAAATCAAACATTTTTTTTATCACAAAAACCTGAGGGCAATTTTTTATTTTTATTTGTCAATATTGATTACGACATCAAATTTGATAAAATACATTTCTTTTAAATTATAGGACGCGGAGAAGATTTGTTGTCGAGTGTTCCGTTTGTAGAACAATATCCTGCAATAGCATCCAGACTTATCGTACTAATGGAAGGCGGACTGCGTTCTCTTTGTGTATTTCCTTCAAATGCTTCTTCGGAAGGGGCTTCTTCGGGACATACTACTACTGCCTCAACTTTTTCACAGTCAAATCATGTTCGGGAATCCGAAAATGTTAATCCGCACTTGACAGGTTGGCTTCATATCTTTCGTTTATTTATCTGTGAAATTTGTGAAATAACAATTTATGAATATCATACAAATATGGTATTTTATTTCGTTAGTCTTTCCATCCTTACAAATGCATTGCAAAAAATATTTGACTGATTTTGCTTGTGGTGTTCCTTGATTTTTTAAAGTGTATTGTTGTCTACTGAGTCAAGTTTGATTTGATTACTTCGAATCAACACTTAACAAGGCTTCAGTTGTTTGAATTAATTATCTTCAAGGTTTCCGATTTTTCATCCGATTTATTTCCGAATTATAAGCATGTTGCTTACCGAATCCATCTCCTTTGGATTAGCTGCTTCTCTTCCTGAATGAAATGTACAATCTTGTTAAAAACTAACCTAGTAATCATTTTCTTCGCAAAGATACATCTACGCATTTCTGATCTTTCCATAGTTTTATATTTCCATCTTATTCAAAAAATCTGATTTATTGCAGCGAGTCCAGCTATCATTGCCTTAGGTCTGATGTATCTTCGAACAGAAAATAAATGGGCAGCAGAAAATTTAAAAATTCCCGAAACAATATCAGCGATTGAAGAAATTCGACCGGATCTTATTTTACTCAGGTGCATATATATTTTAGATACTTTTATAGTATTAAATTCAGATTTACTACTTGTTAAATTACACTTTCCTAGGAATTTCCACGATAGTCAAAAAAATGTATTGCAATTTCCGAAAAGGAGACTGGGAGACTTTCTTAAAATGATTTTGTTTTTTCCGTAGCTATCTGAATGTAGCACTAGACAATCGAATTCCAGAAGCAGGGACATTAATTGATTCAGTCAGACATTGTTTTTCAAATATAAGTCCTGATAGCATGATTTCCAGAACACTTTGTCGACATCTTGTTCTGTGGAATGAAATAACAGCTTCCACACGTTGGGTAGAAGAATCAGTACCACTAATTGTATTAAATTATAAGCAGCGTTTGTTTGGCGAACAATCGAAAACTGATAATGATGATGATGAAGAAGATTTACGAATGCTGCAAGCAGCAATTGATAAGCAAACTATAGCTCAGGTTACTTATATCGCTTATATTTATTATGCTTATCTAAGCAGTGCTTTAGCAGGAGAAAATAGAGTAAATAAAGTGGGCTGATAACTTGGTCCATTTCGCATACTGTTGCTTGTGATTGATCATCATAAATATGACATATCTTGGTATAATACTGGGGCACTTATACATCACAAGCTAATCCCAAAAATAATTACTTTTAATCAAAGCCTGATGAAGCTGTCAGTGTTTACGAGTTGTCTAGTTTAGATGCCTTTTTAAGATTGAGAAGGACTATTTGATGTGGAGTAAGGACTAACACAAGTAATACAATTGAGTCATTGAAAAAAAAAAATATATATATATATATATATAACACATGATATTCGAAGCTTATTGCTGAATATCAAAAACTATTACGAAATTATAATGAAAGGGCGATAACACGTAAAAGTAATTGAAAAACATTTTTTATTTTTAAATCAAAATAGAGATTTGGATTATAGTTTTTTTTCATGTCTTTGATTTTTATGAAATATTTAGTAATCAGAATTGTAGTGGTAACGAAGAATGGTTCTGTTGATATGATTCTGTAAAACTTGAAAAGAGTAGTCCTATCAAAATAGGACTCCATGATATAATCAAGTGCTCAACCATTTATAACCTCTCTTTCAATAAGATGCCTTTTTTTTTGTTTGAAGTATGCTATGAAGCAATATTTTTTCTCTAACAGTTATTCGAATACAATTATCAAAATCATAAGGTTTAATACCATCCTGGAACTGTAATTTATTACTTAGTATGCACAATGAGTGGACAGATATTGATTTAAGAATTCTAAAATTCATTACTTTTCCTGATAATATGGTTTTCTAGACGTATTTGAATGTCGTAGCCGGTGCTTGCTTTGCATTGGCTATTCGTTTCGCATCGACATGGAATTCTGAAGTTTTTAATATAATCGTAAGTTTTTTTCTCTTGCTCAGGAAATGAAACCCAATTTGGTATATAGCCAGTCGAATGTTGATTTTTTTGCATCAAGTGAGCATGTTTAATACTTAGGTATTTCGAGTTCTTTCGGAATTCATTCAGCAAACTTATTTAAAATAATTTAAAAGCTAATTCATTCATTCAGCTAAAAGCTTTCCACCGGAAATGTCTGTTTCTTATTTTCTCGTTTATGCTACTTTCATCCTTGTACTTCAACCGTCACCATAGGCAATAGCTTTTACCGTTTAGCATTATTTCTAATTTCTTTGATCATTTTTCTGCATTTATGATGCATGACTTGTTTTTCGTATCCTCTCAAACACTTAAATTATTTTAACAATATTTTTTAGTTCTAGAAAAACTTTTGCAGACTAGTTTTATAAAATTAATTTTATATAAAATATTTTATTTACAGTGGCATTATATAAGCATGATTTTATTGGTGGAGACTAGTTTTATAAAATTAATTTTATATAAAATATTTTATTTACAGTGGCATTATATAAGCATGATTTTATTGGTGGATGTGCAACGGATTTGCAGCAAGCTAAGTCGTGCTGCAGGCGTTACAGCTTGTCTTAATGTGCTCGGTACTCTCGTTAATTCATTAGGCATCGTACGTTCTTTTTTCGCATAATTTTTTCCGAAATTTTTACTGTATGATTCAACTGTATGTATAATGAACTGATAATTTTAGGATGTACAATTTCCAAGTAAAGTTGAAGTATTGCTACTCTAGAGTAATTTAAAGCTACTTTTTTTTAGGAGGAAATTTTTCAAATCAAATAATTTTTTTGGTGAAACTTTCAAGACAAATATGTTGAAACATGAACTATAAACATTTGTGAAAAAAAAAAAGCTAATTTTAATGTGAATATGTATATTTTTGGGTAATAAATGCTTAAACACTTTTTCAATTATTGTAGCACTTTTTTGTTTTCAGCTTATGGCCGGTAGTGGGAATTTACAAGTGCTACGCCTTTGTCGATTACTTCGTGCCCGTGTAACCTTACCAGAAGCGTATCGTGATAGTACGTCGCACAGTTTATATGTCGCTGCAAACACAGCAATGGGGATGTTGATGCTTGGACGTGGAAGGTTCAAATAATTCCTTTTTTCTGGAACTTTTTTTCCTCGATTCTTATCCTCGAAATGTCCATTACAAAGAAATTATAAAAAAAGCAGTCATTTTACTTGTATCGATTTTTTCCACCCTTAATTATTGCTTTTCTTTGTATTTTCTCATACTATCATGTAATGCAAAAAAAAAGTAGTGCTTACTTAGTTTTGTATTTTTTACTAAAATCATTTATTATCTATTGCTACTGTAAGTTAGCATTGTCTTGGTTGATTTCGGTACCAATTTGTCGGACTTATATTATCAGTCTATCAAAAGAGATAAGTTGATATTACTGCTTACCATCAGTTCTGTTTATTCATTCATTGATTAGACTCTCAGTAATCGAGGCATCCCCACGGCCTATCAGAATTTAAAAAATGAAGCTAACTTATCATTAAATAGTTGTTAGTATCATTAATATTTATTTTTCTGAACTTAAAGTATTTCTTTTCTAGATATGCTCTGAAAACAGATGATTTATCAGTTGCTGCACTCGTTATTTCATTTTTTCCAATCAGCCCTCATGCGCTCAGTGATAATCGGTAGATAGCTTTAATTTTGTTCTTCTCTCTTCTTCTTTAAACAAATTTCTGTTTTAATCTGATTGAAAGAAAAGGAAAAAAAAAAGGAAAAGTACAACTCAGTCAAAACAGTAGATTGAACTGGGGATTTCTCTCTTTATCTTCTATTTAGATAGTATGTGCATAGTTATTTTTAAATATTTTAAAAATGAAATTGCTTAATTTGGAGAAAATTCAGGTGATTTTATTCTGCATAACGAGTCAGTTTCAGTTTTTTTTACTTTTTATTTATCGAACTATATAAGATGCAATAAAAAAAAAGTTCTCTCGTCCTTAAAGAGTAATTTAAGGAAACAAGTATTGATGGTCGTTCTATATTTTTTTAAGGGCCTATTTACAACCGCTTCGATTACTTTGGGTGATTGCAGCCGAGGAACGTTTATTATCTTCAATCGATGCAGATAGTGAAGAATTGGTAGAATTGGAAGTTGAAATTACATTTAAGGTAGAGAGCTTAACTTTTTGAACTGAAATTTTGATTCTGAAGTCCTTTGTCAAATTTAAATTCTTTCAATCGCACTCACTTTTTCATTCCAATTTTAAAAACTGAAATGGATCTTTAATTTAATGCTTTCATATAATTTAGGAAATACCTTTGAGACTCAGAAATTCTTCAAGATTTCAGGGATCTAAAATTATATATCCAGATGTCCTCAATCTTCGTACGCCTTGCATAATACCCGAGCTGAGCTTGCTGAGTAAAGTAAGTATGATATGCGAAGTAGCAAAAAATTTCTAAATTAGGGATAAGATACTAGGAATGATATTATAATTATTATAATTAATTCCAGAAGCAATATATTGAACGGTATTCAATGAATTATAATTTATAAATCCATGATAAATTGTTCGGTTTGGCCTCTAAGATGATCTTTTTTTTTTTTAAATAATTTCTTTTTGAGTATTTAGCAACGATATTCCTTTTGCAGATTTCCTCTGAATTAGACTGGAAGTTTCTTGAGATCGTTCCCAATATTTGGATGGGATATTCCTTTTATAGCTTTCATGAAATAGGGTTTGAATTTCGAAAAATTCTAGGAGTCATTCTCTTTTTTACATTCTATAATTATTTAAATAATGTTATCGACATGAAATTGGGATTTTAGGTCCAGGTCGGTGGACAAGAATATGAAAAGCAGATCTTTGATTTGAAATATGAATCAGATAAAGAAAAACTGGAAGAGATTCTGAAAAAGCAGCATGGACGAATGCTAGTGAACTATTTAGGACAGTAAGTTCAAGTTTTTCTAGACTTAATTAAAATAAATAGGAATTGATGATCTTTTTTCTAAGACATCCTTATCTTTTATTCACTTTATATATATTATTTTTGCTTTAACTCATGCCTAGTTGAGCTGTTAGTTTATCTCACTTTGTTTCATAGATTATGTCCAGCAGCCTATCGTATCTTTTTATCAAACTCTTATTCTTTGACATCAGTTTTTTCTTTTTTTTTTTGTAGTAGACATTACGAAATTTTGAACTAGAATTAGAAAACTTAAAATTATATAGGAGCCATATCTGATTAAATTTTTAGAAATTGACTAAATAAAGATGGAATGATATGTTTCACATTGTATAGATTGTTGGATATACAATGATTGCGTCAAAACCTTATATTGTAATAAACGAAGTTTTAGGGCAAATGTGACATCCTCAAAATTTAAAAAACCATGACTGAAAGGGTCGACTTCTTTTTTAGATTTTATATAAAAGTGGATTGTAATGTAGCATAGATAGTGCTGCAGTATCTTTTATAGACAAAAAAGGTCAGTTTTGATTTGTTGGGATGTTTTTCCGACTTTAGGATTCGATATCTTACACCGGTTTCAGTTGGAAATGAGAGTGTAGAACTTGAGGTTGAGTTTATCTTGAAAGTTGTTTTGCATTCGATTAATTAAAGTCTCTTCACAATTAAATAAATTGGGCGTGTAAAAAGAAGTGAAGTCAGGAATTATGTTATGCTCATTTTCTTTGCAATTTGCATAAACTGATTGGCGCAAACCAAATTAATGAATCGAAAATTATCCAGTCTAATTCTCCATAATGACTTCTTCCTTTTCAGAAAAGAACAAAAAATTGTTGTTGCAACAATAAAGCAAATGTGCAGTACAGAAGATGATCCAATGTTGATACCGATTTGCGAGGAGCACTTGCTTAAAGCAACACAAAACGACCAAAATTTCCGGCAAAAATTTAATTTCAGTCTACCAGAGACAACTGATGATATAGAAAGTATAGAAAAACCAAATGTATCTGCTTTTGGATCTTGGATACGAAATTTTCAGCTTGATAATGGTAGCATTGCAGCTTATGACTATGCTTTCTCATTTGTTAAGGTTTGTCTGTTGGATACTAAATTTTGCACTAACATTTCCCATAGTTCTCTTTATGCTAAGGAATTTTTCAAATTGTTCGATTTTCAAGTACTGTCTAATAGAAACAAGACAAGGTACTGTTCAAGTACTGTCTAACAGAAATAAGACAAGGTTAAAACGGGAAGGTCATATTAGGAAAATAAAGGATAAAACTGTTCTCGGTCGATTAGTAATTTTAGTTCGTAATGGAGAAAGTAGTGGTTGATGTTTTCGATACTTTGCATTGTGGTAACATAAAGTGTTGGTATTAGCGTTATATAATTGATTGATGCTTAAGTTTATGCAATTGAAACTTGAAGGAAAAACTTCTAACTGAATAATGGATCAAATCTATCTTTTCCTCTAATTATTTATGTCCTCAAAAAAATTGCATTATCCGATGTCAGTACTTGATAAAATGAAGTCAAAGCTACACTTGCCATCGAAATATACATGAATTACTGGATCTTTGTTTGATCTAAAGCTTTGGTTTAGATTTGAAGTGTTACCCTGGATACCCTGGATTCCAAATCGAATTCATTAGAGCTTAAAAATTTCATAATATATATGCCATTTCAGGATATGCTTCAAAAAAGCCCACCTCGTTTTGCTCATATTCAACACGATTTGTTAGATGCATTTCTCGAAAGAAACTTATTTGATCAAAACGATGAATGGCCCATTCGTTTGAATGTTATCCCCAGTGAGCTTGTCATATCATTAATGTAACTATAATTGGGAAATACATGCAAATAGTCCATTTCGTTTCATGAATCGACTGCCTTAACAAGCCCTTTTTTATTTTCAAGATATCTCACTTTTGCGGCATCTATATTTGCACGTTATATTATACTTGTTTTCTCTTTAAATGAACATTTAACAAGGTCTTTCGTCCTATTGCCCTGAAAATTTTTTTGGCTTGTCTTCACTCTATATATTGAATCGGAAATCCTGAAATCATTTCTACTTTTCATGTTTCAACACTATCAGTTCCTTCCCATTATTAACCGACAGTATGGAGTACCAATCCAACTGCTTCCCAAAAAGGAAGAGTGATGGAATAGGTTCTCATAGGATTTGAAATGGATCTAGATCTGACCGAAATTAATGTTTAAGCTTCACAACATATCGAAATCTTTATTGACTACATCTCGTATTTTTTTTCTTTCCTTCTTCATAATTTCATTGTCTTAACCAACAAAGTTCTCGATCTCCCTCTTCTGTTGTTTCATTCATTATTTTTCAGCATAAAACCAATTTCCATTGCTCAATCTTGTATAAACTGTGAAAAATATTCGTCTTAATAAAAAAGTGAAGGAAATGTGAAGGACGTGGTTAATTGCAATCTTTGAAATCCTTTCAAAACTCAATAAGCGAATAAATTAAAGGTAGCACAATACTTTCAAATTAGTGTGGGCATCGCTGAAAGACTGGTAAATAATCCAATTGCAATACATTAATCTTAATAACTGTGCAATCAACTGCCAAGATGAGCGCGGTCCTTGTCTTATGTTTTTACTTTTTCTTACTGACAAATAGAAATTGAAGCTTGAAGTGAAATCATAAAATCAGGATATTTGAATTTTATATACCCAGTCCCAAAAACATTCATAGATTACAATGATTAAATAAAATACGATTTCAAATCGTACCACAATTTTA
The DNA here is from genome assembly GCA_028564675.1 of Onchocerca lupi. Lineage (NCBI taxonomy): Eukaryota > Metazoa > Nematoda > Chromadorea > Rhabditida > Onchocercidae > Onchocerca > Onchocerca lupi. Next base: position 17,725 of record JAOVVO010000150.1, on the reverse strand, counting down.
AATTCTATTATCAAATATATGATTGCAAACTGAAATTTGAAACATTTTGACAAAGAACAGTTCTGATACAAAAAAAAAAGAAAAAAAAAAAACATATTCTACAAAAGATGGCCAAGGAAAATTTTTAAACCAATATTTATTGTCGAAACGTTGTGTTCAGTAAAAAAAAAAAAATACATCAGTGCAACAATATCATTCACTCCATTTGTAAATCAGAAAATAAAGTTAAATATAAGCAACCAAACTGAACGTTCCATGTTTCTTCAAGAACATTAATCAGTATCGATCCTGGTTATTCTGAAGAAAAACTCTTTTTAAATTCAATTAACTAATAGTATTCAGAAAAAGCAATGGTCAAGCCATTTTACATCTTCAATTTTCTAAGTAAATTTCGGCATTTATGATACGACTTCGTACTAACATTATTTCCCAGTCATATTTCATCTAAAACTCCAATCTACATAAATTGCTTTAGTTCAGGGGGAAATTCGGAATCATCTGCCTCTTTCATTAAACTTGTGATCAATAATACAGAATAGAACTGGAAAACGAAAGTGCCTGCAGTTATAAATTCCTTATTTTGATGTAAAATATGACCAGATAATAATGTGTACAACAATAAAAAAGCTTAGAAGGAAAAAAAAAAAATTCTGAACGATATTTTTATGGCAAGCAATATAAGAGAAAGAGTAGCAAGCGACTACCTGCGAGATTTTTATTTAATCTATAAAGATTTAAAAATTATCACTGCCTTCAATGTTTACAGAACTATGTAAAAACCTTGACGATAATGATTGTTCGGGACTAATGACAAGGATATTTTTCTATTAAATATAATAAACTGAGGTGACATGCTACTTGGTCTGGCTTTCTATACATCTGCTTAATTATTCGTTTCCAAAGCGTCGCGAGTGTCATTATCTTCACTAAGATTGTCCTCCCTTCCGGTATTTTGGAAAATTATAAGTATTTCAGATAACAAACTAGCTACATTTTTCAAAATCCAGAATCTTACTTAACATTAACTTCTCATGTTCATTTCTGGGTTCCCTTCGTCTCCTTCCTTTATGTTTTTTATTTCATTTTCTCCCAAATCTAACCAAATAAACAGAGGATATTTTATTGAAACTAAAATCGATACTTTCTTTAATAGCATGTTTTTATGCTACCAAAAACATCACATTCAAAATGGTCAAAGATCAAATAACATATGCAGAAGGTTATGTTTTCTCTAAATAATAAATAAATCCTCGAACTTGATAGATTTCTGGATATTGTTCTTTTAACTCTTAATAATAATAAAAAAAAGGAAAAGGAACCCTTCAATCTATCATATATAAACTGCAAATCTGTATGCAATATAATGCAGCAGAATGAAAGAAATACGAAAGCACATTAACAAAAATCAAACACTTTCGTAATGAACTAAAATAAAGACAAAGCAGAAAAAAATAATCGATAGAGAAACACTATAAGCAACTTAGAAGATAATGATCCATCAAAGAAACATAAGATCCGGCTAAAAAAAAAAAAAAAAAAAAAAACTCATTTAATGATAAACCTTTTCATTTCAGGAATTATATCTTTGTTCGCTGAAATAAAGTTTAACCGCTTTAATTTCATCAAATTCTAATTATACGAAAATTCACTTCACGTATTATTCAAAATTTTCAAGAAATCGCCGGTAATTTCTATGTTCTTTAAAATCATTTTAGTTATTAAACATATTGAAATTACGACTACCGAGGAAACCGAAATTCCCAACTGAAACTAATTATTAGGGAAATTTATATGATCAAATAGTTAAAAATTTGCAAAATTTCCTAATGAATCATCATCTGTAAAATTACTTCTCATTGTGTACTATTTCCCACGCTAATTTACAACATTCATCTAAACGTTTCCGGTCATGGCTAATCAAATCCCTAAGCTTGTACTTACATATCTATTCCCATCTTTGTATCCAATTAAATGTACCACATTTTTTCTTTTTGTAAAAATTACTCCTTTCTCACAATTATCTTGTTATCAATCGTATTATATCCCAACACGCCGAATTTTTAACATTTCAAAGAACGCTACGAAATTCCAAAAACACTCTTCCTATTCATGCATTCGAGTTGGATTTACTCTAATTGGACGACTTTAGGCAACGTTACTCCTCTCCAAGTTCCCAATATACATTTTTCTCTAAAATTCCAATCTACATCACCCAATTACCTTCACTACACGCGTGATTTTCTATTGTGCTGCCAATTATATATTATTCGATTACTGCTACTTTGAATGAAGGAATTAATACAAATCTGTTCCATCCACAGCTTAATCAAAATTTCAAGCCTTCCACAACAATGGCGATAACATGAAGAATAGATCTAGAACTTCATGATAATTTTTTCGCATTTGAAAACTTTAAATTGGAAGTAATAATGTATAAACTTTGCAGTAACAAATAGGGAACTCAAGAAAAATACCAAGAAATATCAGCCAGAATTAGCCTACAGAGTGGACAGAGAACCAAGCATTATTGTGACATATTCTTTCTCGAAGCAGGCTTTTGGAAAACATTTTTTTAGAGAAACTTTGAATTTTGTTTCTCTGCTTATATATTTATTTTCTATAACTAGGTTTTCTGGAAGGATTACAAACTAACCGATACGTTAGATACATCTCCACAATAAGTTGCGTTTTAGTTTTGTGGAAGATCATTTTGACAGCAAGAATAAAAGCAAGAACATAAATACTATTTTTAAGTTCACTTACCGCAAGATAATAGGCAACTGAACTACTCAGAGATGATAACTTTCCAGCTACTTTGCTGGCACCCATTCTCATACTATCTCTAATAGTCGCCATTTCTGGTATCTGACTTGCATAACTATTACATGAATTGTTTTCGCCATCACCAAACAAATCAGCACTACCAATTCCACTTGAACCTTCGAAACGATTCAACCTGGATTGTGCTTCATACTAAAATAAAATATTTTTATTATAAATTCTCAATTTTTAAGTAATTTTGCTAATTCTATTAGAATATATTTTCCCATATTTCCTTCTCTATAATCAATATTTCTCTATCAGACACTTACATCTACTTGCGAACCACCGAAATATTGATCCGATGATATTGCTCTTGCATTTGCAAATTTTTTCAACGTATTATCATTGGATGGCTCAGTGACTGCAGAAGTTACAATTGGCCTCGATCTGAAACGAACTTCCAAAAAGAAAATCTTTAACCTGTTAATTTGGTAACAAGAACCTTAGCCTACTCAAAAAAAAGGAAATTATCTATGAAAAGTTATCAACCAAATATCTTGACATGTCAATCAATCCGTTTTCTTAAGATTACTGATTCTGAGTTTAGTGCTGCTTTCATATCACCGAAATAATATATAACAGTACAACTACTTTTTTTTTTTTATTGGATGAGTTTTCTACTATCTTCATTACGAACAATACTACTTATTTTCAAACTGATATCAGGCTGTTAATGATTCGAAAAAAATAAATAAATAAATGAAGTCAATACGGTTTCTTGATTGTAGTTGTCGAAGGAGGAGTTTCCCAGCTATCGAAGAAATCATCTCCTTCAATATTTTTTTTCGTAATACAACGATCATCGATGATGTTTGACCGCCCCTCATTCTCTCTAAATTAAGACTGCATGATTATATGAAATAATTTTTAATAATCATAATCTTTTCCCAATGAATCCAAAAAATTTGATTTCTAACAAACTGCAACTATTTTCTTCAGCATAAAGAAATGTTTGGACCAAATGAAGAGTGACCTACAACATTTAGAGGAAAAATACTAATCTTACTTACGTCTCTCTTCTTATCCCAATTTCTATCTTTAAATTCATAAACTCTAAGAACTTTTGAACAGAACCTTAAATCTTTGTCAATAATTTCCCATTCGTCTGATCTTCGACTTGGAATTGTAATTTGACTGCCATTTCTTGAAATACCTTCTTGTGGAATGGCTTTGATACCGCTTGCTACCGAATGACTTATTCTTCCCTTTCCAAAGATAGCGCCACCACTGCCCATACCGAGACGTTCCACTACGTCTGCTTTACTCAGGTCCATATTGCTTTCTTTTTGTTTAACCTAATAGGTAAAATTTTCAAGAAGTCGGGTTTTTCACTGAAAAGTATCAAAACCAAACTAATTTTCAATTTACAAATAACCAAAATCAATGAAAATATGAAAATGAACAATTTTGCGAGCAGTTTTAAATGCAAATCATCAACAGCTCATTAAATGTTAAACAAGGAAACTAATCAAGGAACTATGCGAACTGAATTATTACATAGCTCCAATAATCTAATTGCAAATTCTAAAAAGACAATAACATGACAGACCTTTTTTTCTAATTCTTGCATCAGAAATCGACTCGAAATTATTGCATTCGGACTCTCAGAATCAACACCATCATTTCCGGCACTTTTTATAGTAGAATTTTTCATTGCCTCCTTCTCTTTGTCATAATTAGATACTTTCTGTTCAATTTCACCGAAATTTGCAGTTATGCGATGTGCACCCATCCCTTTCTTAGCACCAATCTATAAAAACGAGAATATATTTATATCCGTACTACCCAGAAAAGAAGATAATGAAAAGATTCAAAAGTATTTATAAATCTATACAGACGTATAAAATGAAAACTGGAAAAAAATCTATCATCAAAAAATGAAGAGAAAAAAAAAATCTATCATCAAAAAATAAAGAGACATAGACAAGTTTAAATGCAACATACCCCCGATTTTTTCACCGGCAATTTTTTAATGGTAATGCTTGATTTCAGCGGAACATTTTGTTCACGAGGTGCATCATTTAATGATAATGTTTCAGTGCTTGGTTCTGAAAACTACAGATTTTAACTTCTTGCAAGCAAGCTGTTACTAATTAGTAAACTTTGATGACTCTGCACAAGAGATTGTTACTACTAACTGACAAATCCATCTGCTGTAAAATAAACAAAACCTAACAGGATGCTTTAACCGGTTGAAGAATTAATAAATGTTGAGAAAAATGAGCATGATAGGACAGATGCATCTTAAACTTAAAAACAAATAATGGAAACATAATAAATCCGTAGTAACTTTAATGCAATATTAGAAATATATGTGTAGATGATACGATTAGAAGATCACGCTTGACATATAATTATATCTCGATGACATATCTTTGTTCGATAGTTGGTATTTTTAGTCGAAATTAAATGAAATTAAGAAAGCATTAAGAAGTCTAGGCTCACCTAATATTGTTTCATTGCTACTGTTAATGAACGCATCTTGACTTATCGAGGATGAAGAATTGCTCTGATGAACAACAAAATCTTGCGAAAAAAAATCAACTTCTTCCTTCATATTTTTTTCTTCAGATACTCCATCGATTAACAAATCGCTATTTTCGATTATCAAAGAAGTGCCATATTGCTTCTGTGCTTTCATTACTAGTGAGTTTAATTTTTCCTGAAAATCAATGGATGATATAGTTTTCAGCGATTGTACACACTTGCGATCGGCTGCAGACTCATTAATGTAAAAAAGCATTTCCTTTTTCTTCCTTTTTTTTGGTCGTTTTTAAAACCTAACTAAGCAGACAGTTCAGAAGAATTCAGCTGTGGCATTATCATCTTTTTTCAGCAACTTCAAGAGTATGAAGATTTTAGAGCACAGTTACATTTAGACAACCTGCACAATGATCTAATCCCGTTAGAAAACGAAAGCCATCAGTTTTAAGAAATGATCACTTTTATACATAAAAATAAGAAGCTATCAGAAAAAAAAAATTTGATGAAAAGCAATTCATATCTTTCGAATATTTAAACAGAAAAACACAAAACTTTGTACTTTATATAAATTTGAAGCCCTGCTGTTATATTTCTGCTGAGCATCATTTGTATTACATCCATGTTGCTTGAAAAAATTGTTCTGAAAATACAGAATGTCAAGTTCGATCAATCTTTTAATAATATTCGTAAAAATTTAAATAAACATGAAGATGAAATGCAATAGCCATATAAAAAAATCTATAAAAATAATCTAGTTAAGATATTCTACCATTTGCTAAGTAAGAAAATACAAATTATTCTAACTATAGCGAAACGAATGTCTGATATAAAGGAGCGAGGAAAACAATAAAAGAGATTGGCATATTATTTATATAATAACTAGATGAAAAGATCCGAATTTCTATTGATATCATTTTTAAATTAGTTTTTCAGTGTTAATTTAGTCAGATGTAATTTGCGGTTGAAATCTTGAACAGAAATTTGCAAAATTACCAACGTCAAAGTTGCAAAACAAAACAGTGATCTTCAGAAATCAATTAAATTAGATTATAAATACAAAAATAAAAAATTGAAGAAAAGATTTTCTGACTCCTCTCAATTACTTCTCTTTTCCGTTACCACTTTCGACATTTCATTTACATTACCAAATCAGAACCTCATTCATCAGAATGTTATTCATATAACAAAATATTTCTATGCACTGTTGCTTATATGCTAATATACTAAATGCTTATATGCTATGAGAGCTATCTTCAAACAAAAGAGCGGAAAAGAGAAAAAATAATCAGAAATAATGAATTACATAGATCTAAACGAATTTCCTATATTTCCCTATATCAAAATATTCATATTCTCGTTTCATGTCTTTTTTTTTTTTTTTTAAGGGATAAAAACAAACTGCTTTAGCATTTCCACCAACTTGCATAGCACGCAACTGTAACCATGTCCATTTAGTGTCCAGAGTAGTTGACCGTACAAAACTAATATGAACGCCTAAATTGCGATGTACTGCCGAGCAATCGATACATATATAGATACCGTATGTTACTGATGCCCACGTGGGATTACGTGCACCACAATCGAAACATTCCTAGATTATTGCTTTACGTATTTTCAAACAATAAAAAAAAATGAAAAAACCATTAAAAAAAAAAACTAGAATTTGCGAATCTAGAGTTGCTAAAAAAAAACTGACTGGCTGAATGATCTGAACAAGTCCGACTGTTGTTCTTGCTTAATGCTTTTCCATCTGTCTTCATCTTTTATTACAAGATAATAAATCCACACTTCACTGTTATCAGTCGGTACTGCTAGTATGACTGATCTCTTATTTCCAACAAATTTTTAGTATTCTACACATATTTTTGTTCAGTCCTCTCTCTTTTTCAATTAAACATTAACAAACAAAATAGTAAAGAATGAAGATCGCGTTGTACTTCTCTCCAACAAACTTCCGTGCAGTAATTGCAAAGAAACTAAAGACTGTTCTCTCTAAAATAGCATACTTTATTGCTTGGTATAGAGCGAAGCTTCCGGAAAACGGTTTCAATATCCGCTTTTGACGGGGCTTCCTCTATTGTATCCATTTTTTCCTTTTCTTCCTAAAACAAAATGGTAGTCATGTCATTTGTAACTGCAGTAGAAGCTGGGAAAAAATTCAAACGAACTTATCGTAAAATTTCTCAGAAGTAAAATTATTCCAGCATAAAATATGTCAATTTATAATACCAGAAAAAAGTTTTAAAGTAAAAACAGAGGATAGATTTAAATGCCAATCGCTAAAAAATTTAATTTAATCTAGCGCCATGATGCCAAGATGGCATGTCCATAAGTCAGACACTCGGAATCAAGTGTCAATCACTGAACCGACAATTCGATTCTATTCTGATACACACAAGCTAGCGTTGAATCATCAATACATGGTGCAAAACAATTCACAGCACGTGACGTACGTTACACCACATGCGCCAACTCGTGATAAGCGCTCGGAGATGCACGTGCAACACCTAATCTCGCATCACCATCTTCCAGAGCACAAGATGTGGCAATTCCACGTCGCCAAATCCAAAATTGCTACCTCGGCAAATCCACTGTGCAAATTCAATATCCCATGTCGCAGTGATCGTTTTAGGAGAGTTCGTCCATCAATGCTTAGCGGATGAATTGCCAAATGTGGCAAAATATCTTTTATTATTCCAATTTTGATGGAGATTCGAAATCCAATTTTTTTTTTAGAGAAGTTTCGAGAAAGAGCAACAACGAATATAATTCATTAGATTAGTATATACAGACATCAAAACGCAATGCAGATTTTGATTCAAAATATATGACGGAAAAGTAGTTCGAGAAAGAGTAAATTAAGAAGAAAATCAATTCAAAATGATTTTCCAGACGAAAGTAAAATGATTCCAGAAATTCTAAACAAAGCGATTTCTCAAAAAATAAGTCCAAACAAGATGAAAACAGTAGGATAAAACGAAAATTCGATTTTCATGCTATATTTTCTGCTCAAATTACTGTTGTTCTGCTATATGCAAAGACCCAGCTGCTGCATCTGTAAAAAAATGCCCTGATGAAATCATTTTTATTAAAATTTTTCAACTTTTCTATTGAACTTTCTACAGCTTGCACATTAATATTCTGAAAAGTGAATATTACGACGCAAATATTATAGCCAGTCTTAATTGCCTACTACTACAGTTGAAACATGATATAAAAATGACAATCTATAATTCAATTTAACAATTTTCAACGAAAGCATTTTATTGTTACGGATAAATTTATTAAACTTATTACAGACAAATTTACCATGACTTGAACTGAAGAATATTTTAGCCGAACTGAATGTGTACGAAAGCAATTGGAATTCCTGAAATATAAAATTCGGTGGCACAAAATTGGAGGACGGTAGGAGGTAAAGTTAGCAAGACAGGTAATGATCAAGCGAGAGCAACTTCGAAAAGTTTGCTTTTCTAGTTTTTTTTCTCTTTTTCTTAAAAAAAAAAAAAAAAAAAAAAAGAAAGAAAAAAGAAAAAGCTATGACAATTCAAACAATAAATTTAAATTCGAATTGAAGCCCAGGTTCAATTTTTCAAGCAAAATTCGAATTTTAGAAACCCAAACACGCTTAAAACAAACGTACATGGTTCACAGAAAAAATTAAAGTCTAACTTTTTGGTATTGGTCAAGCTTTGCCAGACGGATTGCTACAGATGGATCTGAAGTAATTTTACTGGATGAACTTTTAGAACCAAATGAAGCATTAGCAATTTCTTTTTCACATTCGCGAGCTACCGACTGGAACCAGTTCAAAGCCAAGAAATAGGTGTATTGATCCAATAGAACCAAGATAAATGCTATACCTAAAAATTTTTTAAATTTTCGAAATTCTTTCTTACTCGTTCTAAGAATTTGGAAATTTCGAAATCTCCAGAATTTTGGGAACTTGCGCATACTAAACATGAAATTTCTCGAACTTAAAGTTTTTAAAAATTTTTATTTGATTTTTTTCTGAGCAATAAAACAGAAAAAAAGTTTTTTTTTTTCTAAATTTCTGTTGCTTCATTAATTTTGTGATTGACTTTCTAGCAACTCCTCTTTATTATACCAAGAATAAAGCCATCATCAGTGAAAGTATTGTTTTGTTTCGCTCGTCGTCCCAATTTTCCCTTGCAAGATAGCATTCGATCTACATAATTGATCGTCAGCGGTGGTATAATCATATAAAAGGAATTTAAATGCTCATATTTAGTATTCATGCGTAATTCTGGTGCAAATGCTTCTACAAGAATCTGAAATTTATATCCATTCACCCATCTATATATATATATATATATATATATATAAACAAAAAAAGAAAGTCGGAAATGAATCTTTTATATATTTTGCTTGTTTTGTTTAAAAATTTGTTTCTGCTTTCAGCTCAATGTAATATATATATACATAGAAATTTAAGAACGAATTATGAGGACTTTTAGGTAATGATATATCATATAATACATAAATAAAATTCTGGTTACGAACCTGTAAATAGTTGTCCGATTGATTAATATTTTTCTTTGCCATATCGAAAACATTATCCAGTACTTTAGCAGCGTCGATACTTTCTGATGATAGATTTACACTGACTGCAAGCGATTCAAAAGATGGAATGTCATCCAGATTGGGAAGAAATCCCAAGGATTGTATACTCGCTTCAACACCACCTGATCTGCAGTGTTAAATAATTTGAAACTTTTTTAAAAACCGGAAAATATTTGAAATTCATACTATGGATTTTTCGGCCGATCTCTTTTCAGATGATCCCGATAAGAAATAATCTGAGATAAGAACACCCATAAGATTCAAAATTCTGACCTTAAAACGAATGTTCGAATCAAGAATAATTCATTAAAATGAATATTTAAATGTGATTATCTAAATATTTATTGCGAAGACAGAAAGTAGTGACGTAAGTTCTCCAATTTTTCTTTTAAAGTTAATTATCAGCTAATGTTTTTTCCCATCCAAAAATTTTCAATCGAGAATTTCTAAAATTCAAAAGTTATGTAAGATGCAAAAACTTATTTGATGGCACAAGAATAATTGATATTTATATTTGAAACTTTTATACTGAAACATATGAATGTTATCAATCAGCAATTCGAAGTCAATCATGAAGTTTTCTCTCCAACTGAAGAACACATTTAGAAAGAAACTGCCAGAAATATCAGTTTTTTGTCGTAAGCTTACTAAAAACCACTAATAATACTACTTAACCAACTATTTAGATCTTTCTATCAATTAAGTCGTTGATTGAATAAGGAAAAAAGCGTAATAAAAAAATTGGCCATTGACCTAACGAGTCTTACGTAACCCATAACATTTCCGATTTCAGTGATCAGAATACGCAATTTATCCAAATATAAATCATCCGCAACACCAAGAAGTCGAATTGCAGCGCTGAAACCTTGTGCTCGACTTATTGGATACTGAAATGTGATAGGAAATATTTTATGCAAGCTTATTTTTAGCTAAATATTGGACAATTAAATGGGAATCTGAAAAAAATCAAAAAAGGAAAAATTTTAATCGTTGAAGTATATTAGGCAAAAATATTCTGAATTTCTCGGAAATTTAAAAATATTTATTCAAAAATGCAGGTATATATATTGTAAAATGATTATATTTGATCTGCATTCATAATATGTTTATGCATGAGCTGGAAATTAGCTTTTTAGTATAGTAAAAAAATTCGTTTTAAGATAATTGGTTTTAAACTAGAATTTTTGCATATCTAATTGTTGACTTTTGAGTTTTCAGAGATATGGGAAAAATCGATGGTTACAAACTGAAAATTTGAAGACCATTAAACTATGACTAAAATAAATAATTCTAATAGGCTTTTTTTGCATCTCTCATTTCACTTTTCTTTGCCAAATTTCTAGCTTTTACTTACAAGTCGAAAAAAAAAAACATTTCCATGTACGAAACAAAAAGACTAAGAAAAGTTTATTTATATATATTTGTAGATTAACCATTTTTCCGAGTTTTTCAACATTCTCACGAAAATATCGTTCATCCTTGATCAAATGATTCCTAATACGTTCATCGTATAAGAGTTGGGAAAAAATGTAGAATTTCTTTTTGAGAAATTGATAAGCATGATTGATCTGCAATGTACTCCGGATCAGCAAAACTACTATGTTAGAATATTTCCTCACTATTCGTCATTTTAGATTAATTACCTCCTTGACTGCCTACTTCTTTTTTAGAGCAGGAAAACATTACGCACCATGATATTATCTTGTGAAAGCTCTCAAAGTCAGCGAAAATTTGATAGAAAAGAATTTTAAAAATTGTGAAGAAGGAATTTATTTTGATTCATAAAAGGTAACCATTAAATACCTCATCAATCAGTTTATGAATAAACTTCCTTTTCTCATTGTTCCTACTCTTATCGAAAAAAAAATTGGAACAAAAAAAAATTTTCTTATCAGAGGAACTGGAGAAAATTATTGAATTTAATCATACCGTAGTATGCATGATACCCATACCATGCGTCCGTATCGAGTTAGCAACATGTTCTACGGTTAATATTGTTAATTGCTTGCTTTTACTATCTTTTTCGATGAAGAACTAAAATTAAACAATCTTCTAACTTCCATAAAAAAAGAAAATATGCTAGAATGAATGACCAATAATAAAATACTTCTAATATAACATTTGTTGCAAATTATCAAAAAATAAAATATATGTTTTCTTTGGATTATTTTAAATCGATTTACTACATCAATCAAAATTGAAGATATGGGAATAAATTAGATTGTTAGACCTGAAAAGTACTACATGTTATGACTGATACAAAGAATTTTAATCAATCTTCGGGCTGAATTATAATTCATTTTCAATATTTTAAGTTCCAATAAAGTTAATTGGATTAACTTTAACTGGATTATTACTATAAATACGCATTTACAATGCGTAATCTGTGATCAGCAATCTGCCATATGTTTTAGCGCAACGCATCCACTCTGTCCAACGGATAGAAAAAATTATGATGCAAATGACATGTGAGATGTCTAGTTTAGAATTTATGAACTGAAATCTATTAAAAAATTTTCGAAAATATTTGGAATTATGTACCTGTTCATTTAAATTATAGTCATAACTTTCCACAAATGACTCGATATTTCGGGCAACAAATAACACATCTGGACCTTGATTAAGTTTTTGAAACGGTAGACGACTCTGACATAAGATTAAATCATATTTTTGCTTGGCCAATAAGCTCATCGTTATATAGGTGTGCGAATCATGCAAAGCAACCGCGGTCAAGTTGTAGAATGTACTTTCCAAATATTTTTCAACATACCCTAAAATTTCGATAAATCGAAAAAAAAAAAAAAAAGAGAGATCAATTTTGTTAAATATTTTACAAACAAATTTGCTACTCGATCTTTTTCGCTATCGTGTCTTTGCGACTATCACTTTCATTCTTATTTTTTTCTTGCGATTATCACTTCTATTCTTATTTTTTTCTGAATTTATTAAATCACTTCTTTTTTAACCAGTAATTCTCACAGTTTTAGTGTTTCTGCACAAAAAAGAGCACTTACTCTTAACATCAATCAGTCGATCAAATATTTGCACTGCGGGCATTCGCAATAAATTTATTAAACGCATATTTGTATCATGCATCGGATCTTTTGGTCTTCGATCATCCAGTTGAAGGTGCGAATGAACAGCCAATCGTAAATCTGTTTCTACAGCTTCGCATAAATTTTTCAGATACAACTAAAAACATTTTGATTATATCTGAGATGTTACGTGCCTACAAATAGAACTAAAGTAAAATGTAAATTTTTTCGTGAAGTGATTTTGAGTGAATATGACAGGAAGGTTCTAATAAATTTAAATTTTCAGACATAATAATATTTCGAAATTTAAATTCTCAAACATGACAATGCTTTGAAAAATTGAAAAAAAAAGAGGAAAAATAGGAGAAAAAACAGGAATAAACTACTGTTATCCTCTGACTAATAAATTGTGATTTGAAAATATAGTTATTAAGCTCAGAAAAATTGAGATTTTCGTTATAGAAAACCCTACTAGCAAAAGAACTTAAGCAAGAAACATCTTTCTAGATATTAATTCAAAGAATAGTTCAAAACAGTGAGTCAATTAGAAAGATGACATATTTTTCCATGTTTAGAAATTTATGTAATTCGCAACTTCCAAATCCAAATTCCAACTTTTTCATATAACTCATATAATTCATCTCGTATCGATTCCTTGACTCTTGTATCCAGTTCGCTTTCATCTGAACCCAATATTGTTTCTATATCATTTATTGCATCGAAGAAAAGCTGCAGAAAAAATTAAATTTCATGACAGAATTTAAAAAAAAAAAAATTTTAAATATTTGAATTAAAAATGGTAGCATAAACAGAAAGTCTTAGAATTACATCTGAAATTACTCCTCTTGATGGATGGCAAGTTCAAAAGCATTATTCAATCGTCAGATCTAATCACAGACGATAATATTTAATCTAATACTATAAAATATAGTATCTTGAATAAAAAAAAAAAAAAAAAAAAAAAAAAAAAAAAAAAACTAAGCAAACCTCAGGCCGTGAACTGCTATCCTCAATAACTGCATTAAAATATGCAGCGATGAACGACCGATGCCAAAATAAAAATGAACAATTACAAGTACGAAAAACAATATTTCCTAGTGATGAAAGAGTTTCCAGACGTATAAGTAGTTCGTCTATCTTTTCGGCATCATTGCCACGAAATATTTTCTATAAAATAATAAATAATTTTGAAAATTCTCAGCGAAGCAAAATGTTTTTTAAAATAATTTTATAAGAAAGGAACAAAAATATCACTTCTACGAATTGTCATTGAACATTAAATATTATAAACTTAATAAAAAGTACGCAATTTGCTTGTAAAGTAAAAATGAGATAAAAAGTACATGAGAAATGAATCAGAATGAAAAAAAAAAAAAAAAAAAAAAAAAAAAAAAAAAAAAAAAAGAGAAGAAAAAGAAAAACACTTACCGTACAACAAGCCATCTCCAACGCTATGCCCGCAACAATCAAATTAGTCCGTGAAACTGAAATATCAAAAATTAGTTTAAACATTAAAATTAATACTTCTGAAAAAGTGAGCTAATTTTACAGGAAGACAATCTTACCTCTTGAAATCTCAATCTCTGCTGGTTTAAATTATAAAATATAGTAAGATTGCACAAAAATCTAATTTCGCTTCTAAAATCAAAAGAAAAAAAAGACACTTACTTGAACCCGAAAGAGCATTTTTAGCGACTGTTAATGCAGAAAGTGTATCAACAGTACGGTAGGAAAGATCCGACTCGCTTCGAGTTGCCTGGTGTACTATACTGATTAGATGAATAAGCTTAGCACTACAATACTGGGCTGCTTCTTGACAACTTTCTAAAATATCATACCACCATTTCCAAAATATCCTCTCCATTTCCTGTAAATGAGCACATAAATCATACAAATTATTTTTTGAATATATGCAAAAACTAGCAAGAAAACAACGTGCGATTTCGCTTAGGCACTTTTTTTACATATTTTATTTTTTAATTCAACAAATAATATTTAAGTTATTTCATCAAACTAAGACAGAGAAAAAATAATAGAATTAAAAAAATTAAAAATGCAGAAAAAGAACAACAGTTGAAAGCACCAACGGAGAATATTATTTTGGATTTTTTAAAAAATCTATTTTTTTCTCTATCTTATTGCTTACACATTCATTATCAATAATCAATATGAAAAGAATCTATCAAAAATCCAAAACTTTGTTACAATGTATTGAAATGTGAAATAAAAATAGTGAATCACCCAAAGCTTGTGATAACCAACCTATACCAAACAGAACTAAAATTACACTTCAAATTATACCCTATGTAAAAAATATTAATCTTTCCTAGAATTATTCGATATAGTTTCACGTCTAAAAATTAAAATCATACTTTAATTGCTTCAATTAAACGAAAAGCAGCTGAAGCAGAACTACGAGACATAGCTTTCTGTTCTATCACCAATCTACTCATCAAAGTTTTTAAAAGGCAACACAATGAATTCGCATAGCGAATACCCTGAAAAATCTTTATCATTATTCACTGTTTTCATTTCAAAATGATTTTTGAATGTACATAGCAGAATTCTATAATTTTACAAATTACTGTTTTCTTGATATTTACTGTTTGGATATGATTATATTTTATTTCTTTTTTTATTATTATTTAGACTTCATCTACTGTATGTTTTAATACAAAATATATGTATTGATCAAAATCTATGGAAGCCAATGTATTGCACAGAGGTTACAAATAAGTTCTTCAGTTTTTCTTAATTTTTTCCGTTGTTTTTCTCTTTACTTTCAAAAGTTATCCACTTGAGTTAGTCATAGAATAATTTAGCATATGGCAGCTCACACCGTGAATCGGATCAGTAGTCGCAGGATCAAAAACGAGGATTTCTTTCATTTTAAGAAAAAAAATTAGAAAAGAAATAAAAGAATTTTACTCGCAAAAAAAGTGAGATTCGTAAGGACAAAAGATCCTTCGACATTCGCTCAGGCGTCTCTTTTAACGTTTCGTTCATACCGCATTTCCATTCATTTAACTGCAATATGAAAATATGAATTATTTTGAATCAAAGAGAAAACTATTTAGATCTATTTTGGATTTTTATAGACAAAAATGTCTTACTTTTTCATCCGAATATTTTTAAAACTTAGTAAATCAAAGCAGAATTTCTTTCTCATTTCGAACAAGAAAAATTATATAACTTATCTAAAGAATGGTGAATATCTAGAAATCTTTCAATGAAAGACAACGTCAATGTTTGGAGTAAAAGTCCCAAAAAATATCGATCAGTAAAATAATTTAAAGCATTAAATACCGAAAGAAGCTTAACAAAGTTTCGCATAATAAAGAGCTGCAACATATTTCAAGAAATACTAAATAAATTTATTTATCAATATCTCGGAATAACTACCAATATATACACATGCATAAGCAAATTATTTCCAACAAATCCTAAAATCTACTATTTAGGAAAAAACGAAAGGAATATAATAGGAACCGGTAACAATTCAGTTTAGTCTTACTGAGTGAAGTAGTGCTAGTACACTTTTTTCTTTACATTACTTCTGAAGAAGAAAAAATTGGAGTTCTGAAATTTTGCATATAAAATTCATTTCACATACAATGTTTGCTACATTAGCTGCTTCTCGCGGCAATGCTTCAATATTTTGAACGAATTGGGCAGATTTTGCAACTGTCATTGCAGCTATCATTTTCTTATCAATCACACGATCTATTTCAATCAAATTTTCCAACATAAATTCACATGGAGACCACACCACATAACCATAGAGATGGAACACTGCGAGCTAAAATAAATTCAAAAATGAAATACAGTGGATATGTGATATTTGGCCAGAAATACATTTTCACAGAATGATTTGATACCTTTAAAAAATCAACTTATTTTTAATATCCATTGCAAGAATGAAGAAATCCATCACGACAAGCTTAATGGCCAATTTTCAACAGAAAATAAGATAAAAAGGAATAAAATTTAAACAATGAAATCATCCGAATAGCAGGACAATTTATTCATACAGTGTATTTTCTGAATGTCTACACAAACGATTTCCAGAAAAATAACTGTCTGATACTCCAATTATTTCACTTGATCTAATTGCAGATTTAATTATGAATTAGGAGTGAGAAATATTGTGGAATACATTCCACATCTATTTAAGACATATTTAAATCAATCAGTACGTACACAATAGTTTCATAATGTATTTTCTCTTACACACTTTTTTATGACTATTCCAGATGATTCGCATCATTTTCTTATCAACTGTTCGAAAGATGAACATATGGCATAAGGCAAGAGCAACGATCCCCATTAATTGTCGCTTATCTTGCATATCATCCACTGAAACATGCCATGAAAAATGTAATTCGGAGAAAAATTATGATAGTTAACTTGAAATTTTTGTTGAAAAGTGAATAGCTTTGAAATTTCGAAATTTTCTGTACGAATTTGAAATTAAAAATGTCTAAGACTTTCAACAAAGACCCCAAGTGGCAAATCAAAATTTTTGAAACGAAGTCAAAATTTCAGTCGATAGTTCAAAAAAATTCACAAAATTATTTAATTGGAATTTTTCAAAATTATCAAAAGAAAATAAGGAATACATACCAGCTATTCGATCCCACTTTTCGAATATTTCAATTGTTATCTCTTTCATTCGTTCACTAAACTGATGATTTTCATGCAAATTTTTCTCAAATATTTGTTGACAGCAGCTCTACAAACTTAGTATCAATTTATATATATATATATATTTTTTTTTATATATATATCAATTTATATAT